>JBCJKH010047518.1:80747-109622 GCA_039877255.1 Loriculus beryllinus
CTTGTCCTGTCACTACAGTCCCTAATGAAGAGTCCCTCCCCAGCATCCTTATAGGCCCCCTTCAGATACTGGAAGGCAATGTGGCCAGGCTGCCGGTTCTCAGCCTAGGCTGGAACATCTTGATGGGACACTTCACCCTGTGCTGCACTCTAGCCCCAAGAACTGCTCCTGCCCTCAGCTGTGCAGCATATTTGCCTGGGAGCCTGTCTCTTGCATCATTCTGAGGATGGGGCTTGCACCTTAGCCTTGCCTAGAGCCCTCTGCGGAACCAGCCTGCCCAGAGAGTTTAGCAGTGCCTTCTGCTGCTGGGAGCTGGCAGGGTACAAGAAGGTCAGGCTTCGTGGAGGAGACACTCCTGCCACCTCCTCCTCCTGCTTTGCAAACAGTCATGGCAGGGGAGAGGCACGCTGCCCACAAGAAGGGCTGCAGGCTCACTTGAAGATTGTGTGGTCTTTCCAGGCAGCACTTCTCCATCCAACATGCAAACTGAGTGCATGTCCCACCAGCTTGCTCCAGATGAGCAAGAAGAAGTAATGGCAAGCACTTCAAGATGTTGGACAGGGATCAAAGGAGAACAGGGTAGCCAGAGACTCCTGTTTCCTGGGCATTGCCCACCCAGGCATAACACAGAGGAATTTGAAGCCTCCCCCTTTCGCTGGGTAATTGTCAAGGATCTCTATTTAAATCTACTTGGAACAAGTCATGCATGGGTCTGGCATGGAGGTAGATGTACTCTGCTTTGTAAGTGGAATAAAACTGAAAGGCATCATCCAAGAGGCATTTAAGTAATAGACAGATGTGAACTTCTGGAGCCCTCAAACCCTTCCACATCCCTACAAGCTGGCACCCAAGTTTATATCTGGAGTTGTGCCACAGTCACTGGAACAGAGAGAAGGATCTGAAAGAAAACTGCAGTATTCACTTTTCATAGCTGGGGCTGTTTAGGAGGGTTTGAGTCTGTCTTTTGCAAGAGCCATGGACAGGGAGAACAGCCATTCCCTGGTGCAACATGACTGTGCTGTGTGGTGTTGAAGTGTAAAATGAAACGTTAAGGCACTGCAGCTGCCATAAATACACACTGTTAGCTTTAGCACTTTCCTGAGCCATCCTCTCTCATGCACACAGCCCTGTCTGAGTTCTTTTTATGACAGCTCCTGAGCTTTTCAGATCAATTTGTCTTACTGACCAACCTTCAACAGTTAAGAAGCAATTGAGCTAGTTTAAGGAAGGAAATGTTTTGATCTGCAGATGATATTTTCATAATGAAACTGAATTTATATTGAACATATTTATGCAGGCCTGGCTTTTCACTGTTACTCCTCCAGCACAGTTCTCAAGGCATTTCTTTGCACTCTGATCTGATGCAAGATTAAAGTCCACTGAAACATAAGAACAAACAGAGTTTGAACATTAAATGCTTGGTCTAAAATCCTGGTGGGTGATAAACTCTATGCTGTGGTGTGAGGGGCTGTCAGATGCAGTAGCCTCCTGAGCCCAGGTCTACTCTGTTATTTGTTGCACTGGGGTGTTACCTTTTGCTCCTGCAGCTACATGGAGGCAGGGTGGAGTGTTGCCATCCACATGGCCCCCATCCACCGGGGGTGTGGTGTTGAAGCAGAAGTGTACTTCTGAGAGAAAGAGCTACCAGGCTTCGTATACCTCCTGTAGCAAGACTTCTGCAAGGATTTAGATCAGCAGGGCCCTCTGAGTGTGGCTGTTGCCAGCAGTGAGGACTGGCTGGCATGTGGGTAGTACATCAGTAGCAGTGACTTGGGTTCAGCTAAGCATGCAACACTGGAAATAACACCAAGATGTATGTGGAAAAAGGTCCTTTGGTGACCATAATACCTCGTGAGGGCTTTGGCTGTGTAGGAAGTCTTTAGGGACAACTTGACCTCTGCAATGAAATTAAATTTTAACATGGTTTAGGGGATAATTCTACTGCAGTCTCATGGCATCAAATAAGTGAACTATAATAAAATCTTAGATTTTTTTCTCCAATAGCTTTTTCTCCAATATTCTGAATTTAGCGAATAGAATAGCAAATACTTAGAAGATATGTCACGTATTTTACTGGTGAGGAGAGTATTCTGCCACTGTGACAGGTTGCAGCCTATGAAAGCCACCTCAAATAGCCTGAGTGCAAAAGGCTACTTGTAGCCTTAATACCATTACTTTTTGGTAATTGTAGCCTTAATACCATTACTGCTGCACCCACAGGTTCCCAGGCACTTAGCTGGGCTTTCCAGTGTCCCAGGGAAGTCAGTATCTGAACACCATTTCACAGCTGGCAGCTCAGGCTTCAGAAGAAAGGCCTGCCAAGGCTCACACTGAGGCAGGGGCAATAGTACCTATCTTCCACTTTCATCTCTATGCTTGAACCTATCAACTGGTGCTTCCTCCAGGCAGATTTAGTAACCTGAGATGGAACACGTCACCTTGGCTGAGAGAGTTCACTGTGATCTCTGCAAACCTTCTTTGGGTGCATCAACCACAAAGAACAGTGCTACAGGCATGCATGGCAGTGGCCAAGGTCTGCTAAGTTTCACCACCCCAGTGCAGCTTTGATGTCTTAGAACCCCAAATCTAGCCAGAAACCTGCATGTTCCCTCTTCAGATGAACCCTAATGGAGCTGCCGTGGCTGGGAATCCACGTGAGCTATTGCTGGGAAGTAGTTTGTATAAAAGTCTTACCTGCAGGGCTGCTCTTGCCAAACAAGCATTTGCCATTTGGTATTGTGTAATTGGAAGTGAGAAGCTGCTTCCTCAGTATATGCACCAGTTTGAGCCTTGCTCCAAGCCACCCAGCTTTGTTGGAGAATCAGCTTAGTGGGAAGCTGTGTGTAAGACTCTCAGCTTCTTGCAGCTGTTTACAGGAGATGGCACTTCGGTTTTCTGAGGTCTCCAGAGCATTTTCTTGCAAATGATACAGGAAAGAGAAGCTCTGTAAAAGTTGTGTTGGTGCTTCCCTGCAGACAGTGCCCTCTGAGTTTTGTGTGTTGAAGTCTTTGATTCTCAACAAGAGATGGTGGCTGGAAGATCATGAGGGCAGAAACTGGACATTAGTCCACTGAACTGTTGTGGGTGATGCAGGGCAGCAGTCAGCCACAGAGCTTTGATAGTGTAAGCTGTCCCTACTTGTTCTGCTTGTGGAAGAGGCAGAATAGCACAGAAAGGGGGGGAAAAAAGGCAGAAAAGGAAGGGACTACAAAGTGCGAAGTAGTGACCTCTCCATCCGTTAAGAAGGAAGCTGTTGCCCATTTGTGTGAATGATCTCAGACCTACTGTGCAGGCTGGCAGCATGTAGAAAATTGCTCTACGCCACCTCTTCCCTTGGCACAGCTTGTGCCAGGCAATCCTCTGTGTGTAAGTGTTGTAATCTCCCCAGCCCAGTCCTGCTAACCCCTGCTGTTGTCATTGTCATCCCTTTCCTACATGTTGCCCCTTAAAATTCTGTGTCTCCATTTTTCTCTCCTCCTTCCTTTCTCCCCCGTCAGTGGAGAACTGAGGACTCCGTCGATCATGTAAGTACCACTTGTGTGTATTCCAGGTTGGAAAGGAGGGGTTTGGTAAATCGATTTGTGAATTTTGTAGACACAGTGCTGTCAAAACATCCCTTTCACTCCTTTAATGAGGCTGGAGAGTTACATTGTGAAACCTTCCACAAGCAGCAAATCCAGAGAAAATTGGCATTTAGATTGCTACTAAATGCAGAAAAGCAATTGACATTTCCTATAATCTGTATTTCCAGCTTGTTGCAGTGCAGTTTTAGGCAGGCTCAAGTGATCAACTCAGGAGGTGCATCCTACTTCCTGCAGTAGTTGGCCCGCCGAGTTACGTGGTAAAATTAGATATATAATCTTTAAACCACATTGATCGTAGTCATGAAAAATAACCTGCACTCTCAACCGTGACCTTTGGTTGAAACACAGATTATAATAGGAAAACAATCACATTTAAACAGTTAAATCCAATTTTTCCCACATAATTTTGAGATATAAATTTGGAGGAACAAACTAGAAAATGACCTTTTCAGAGTCAGCAATTCAGTTATGTGCCCTACTGTGAGCTTCCCTGGCACAATTCATTACTCCTCCTGCTTTTTACGGAGGATTCTCGCGCGGAGTGGCTTTGTCATGACAGCACTGTGTTTACATTATGCAATCAGACCTTCTTTCATCCATCCCTCATCTCTCTTCCCCTCCTCTCAGCTCGCTTGCTTTGCTCCCGGTGGCATGCTTTTTGCGTGAGAATTTCTCTTTGCATGGATTTGGGAGGAGTGAATTCTCTTGGGATGTTCAGAGTCTGCAGGTTTTGTGTGAGTGCTTCCCCCGCGGGTCCATTGGCACCGATCGGACTGCGCGTCCACTCACCTGCACACACGATCTGCTGCAGGGGCGGAGTTGGGATTGGACTCTGGTTCACACGGTGATTTTGGCGGGGTTCTTGTTGGTGCTTGTTGATTTTTCTCTGGGCTGGCTGGTTCCGCGATGGTAACACGGTGATTTTGATGAGTAAGCCTGGGCAGGTAACCTGAACCAGCAGCGCTGACTGGAAATCAGCAGGTTTAATAGTGTGTGTGTTTGTGTGAGTGAGTGATGGGAGGACTGGCTGTGCTCTGAAAGCAGCTACAAGTGCCCCTTATACCCCTCAAGCTGGCAGGGATCCCCTGGGCAGAGATGAGACCCCTGAAGCAGCCTCTGCCTTGTCCCTCTCCATCGCTACACTTCTTTTCTGAAAGGGTAAATAACCAACCCAGAGCCTCTGCCTCCTTTCAAAAACCTTCCCCAGCCTCTTTCCAGCCCAGTTGTCTCTTGGTCCCTGACCTGATGGGTTATTAGTGCTAAATGGCCCCAGTCCCTTTCATAACACCCACCGATGAACACAAGGGTGCCTGTACTGAGTTTGCAAAGAGCTGCTGAGCTCGCTGTGCTTGCTCATTTGCAGGCCTGGCCAGATGAACTTGGCACAAGTCATGTTGCTGCTGGAGGCCAGGAGGGAGGAGTGGTGCTCCCCTCTTTGATCTCAAATTGAAGTGCAGAGCCATGCCCTTCTCCTGCCCAGAGTCAGCCAGAGCACACAGGGGTGCTAGCACCCTGCCGTGTCTGCCCTCCTTCCAGACCTCCCACGGCGCAGGGTTTTCCCTCCAGGTCTTGCCAGTGCCTTATGCTGACCCTGTCCCATCATTTCAGTGCTGTGCCTGGCAAGGAGGTAAACACACTGCTGTAGCACTGCAGGTGCTCCCTGCCTGGGGCCCTGGAGCCTGCATTGTCTCTCTGTGCTCCCCACGGCTCTGCTGTGAGAGACAACTTTAAAAATCCCCAAATTAGCCTCCAAGAGGTTTCCCCAGCCAGCTGAACTGGCTTTTGCTCTGGTTCACAGCTCCACAGTGCTTTTAGTCTCAGGCTTCACACAGGACCATGTCTGGAGCAGATCTCCCTCTTGGCAAAAGCCATGGGAGAGCAGAGCTACTAACACAGGTTGCTGGTGGGTCCTTGAAAAGGCCAAGTGTTAGAGGCAGGGGTTGAAATGAGGTGGATGAGTGTTGGAGTGGCAGCAGTTGTTTGCTGGCTCTGTGCAAGTTGTGTGTTTGAGTGCAGTGCATGAGTGTGAAATCAGTGAGTGTGTTGGTGTGTTGCTGTTGGAGACACTGACCCCAGTGCCCTCGTTTGCTCACTCGGGTAACAAGTACCTGTTCTTCTCATTTGCCCCTTCTCTGCCTCATGGATGTGCTCCCAGGAGACAGTCATTGGAGGCCTGCTGCCGGAAACCACCTACTCCGTCACAGTCGCTGCCTACACCACCAAAGGAGATGGTGCCCGCAGCAAGCCGAAAGTCATCACCACCACAGGGGCAGGTGAGTGGGGGGAGTGGATGCCACAGCCTCTTAGGGGCGGTAGTAAAACCTCCCAGGAGGCATGGAGAGTATGGCTAAGGCACCTGTACAGGACGAAGCGAGAGGGCTGGAGATGCTACAGAGGCACATACTCTTGTGATCTCCAGCCCTTACTTACACACTTTGCCACTGGATCACCTGAGCAAAGTACAGCGAACAGATGGACAGATAGTGCCAGGGCCTGTGAGAGAGCAGTGAAACTCATGGGTCTGAGCTCATCTGCATAGGCCAGAGACCTGGAAAGAGGAAGCCTGAAAGTCCAGGCCCTCCCTCAGCTTTGGAGTTACGGCCTGTCCTCATCTTCTCCCCATAGACAAGTGCCATTTCTTGCTTCCTGTGGTGACTACAATGTCACCTGGGCTGGTTCCTGGTAAAGAGGGCTCCTCAGAGGTGCTTCTCAGCTTTCCCCCAAGCCGTTGCTCCTGCTGTCTCCCCAGGATTACATAGCTGAGCCCAGCTGCTCCTAGAGCCGTGGTAAAATCTGGAATGCAACAAATCCTGCCATAGGAGTACTGCGGACACAATTTCTAGGTCCTGGTGATCCCAGCCAGTTTGGTTCTGCAGTGTCAGCAGAGACTTGTACCCTGTGCCTCGTGGAACACAGGAGCCTCTGCCTGGAGCAGGGACACCCAGGATTTCATCAGGTGCTTTCCTCCGGATGTGGTCAAACTTGCCTTTGGCGGTGGCACCAACTAATTGACATTGTCCTGACCATGATTTCCACTCACTAGACCTGTCCTACAACTGATAATCCTGCTGCTTCCTCACACCAGCCACAGGAACAGTATTTACCACTTGTTATTATGGGAATGCAGGTTGTGCAAACTGAGAGCATTTGTTCCCGGTGCTTTTAAACAGGGAACAGCTTGCCATCTCCTCCGCACTGCATATGGGGAGCTCCAGAGGTAGTTTCCACTGTCACAATCTCAAATGCTGTCTCCCTTGTGCCTCGCCATGATGTATGCTCTGCTCATCACATTGCTACAGCTGTCCTATAAACAGGAAAAGCTTCCTAAACATACTGGTGTTGCACTGTAAACCACAGTGGGTCTTTCCATGTTATGATGCACATTTGAAGTTAATGTTTGGAATCAAGTTTGAAAATAATGTGTCCCTTAATACCATCTGCTCTTAGACATTGTATTATGAGTGCAAGAAGGATGGCACTGGCAGTGGAAATGTAATAGTATGTCTTGCTATCTACAGAACCACCCCCAGAGCTGCCTTTGTACAGGCTTGTCTGCAGGCTTGACCTCAAAAGGGGAGTGTTGGTATCGCCCTCTCATGGCAAAATGGAGGCATAATTCTGTCAAATACGTTTTTCTCATGCTCATCTGTGGGCTCATACATTTCAAAACTGTTCAAGGATATTTTATTTACTTAGGTTTGGCTACAATCCCATTTTCATTTTCATATCAGTGGTCCCATCCCTTTGATTCTGAGTATCTTCCCTATCAGTTGATTTGTTTACAAATCTGAGCTGATGTGAACTGAAGACACATCCTTTTTTAACTGAAGGAGATCAAGGTATTAAACCACCAATTTAAATCCATCAGTTCCTAACCAGTGATGACAACATCGCTTGACTTGTGCAGCATAAGCAAAATCCTGTGGAACGCTTGTGTTCACCTTTCACATCGACACTGACATCACGAATCTGCTCATCAGCTAAGCCAAAATGTATTCTGATGGCAAACAGCCTGCCCAGCTCTGCTCGCTGCCTCTGCAGATGGTAAAACTGCAAGGTTTCAGGATGAAATTTGTCTGCCTTCAGACAGATCAGGGTGCTGGACTTGGGCTTCTGTGTGTCTGTTGTGGTACAGTGTGCTGGGGCCAGCATGGCCTGGTGCTGCGCACTAGCTGGAGTGTCTGAAGACCACTGATTGGGAGGATGGGATCCGTTTCTTCTCTGAGTTAAATGTGATGCTTTGTGGTACCTTAAATCTTTCCTATAAAAGGGGATGAATTTTGGGGCTGGATATGGCAGAATTTATTGCCTGTTTAGATGGCAGCACGTGGGAAAACAGCAGCCAGCAGCTGGCTGGCTCCAGCTTCCCTCATCACCGGATTAGGGTCAGTCTGCCTCTATCCATGTGAATTGTCTGTCGTCCTCTTCACCCTGTTGTCTGAACTTTCCCACTTTCCTCAATCCTCTTGGACTGAGCAGCACAGAAGCCGTCCTTCCTTGCCCTCCTTCCAGGCTATAGATGGTCATTGTGTGTTTATGTTGCAGTCCCAGGGAAGCCCACCATGATGATTAGCACGACAGCCATGAACACAGCCCTCATCCAGTGGCACCCACCCAAGGAGATGGTAGGGGAGCTGCTGGGTTACAGGCTGCAATACAGACGTCTTGATGAGGAAAAGATGAACACAATAGACTTCGGGAAGAGAGACCATCACTACACTGTGACCAACCTGCACAAGGGGGCCACGTACCTCTTCAAATTGTCTGCCAAGAACAGAGCTGGCCCAGGAGAAGAGTTTGAGAAGGAGATCACTACAGCGGAAGATGTGCCAAGCGGCTTCCCCCAGAACCTGCGTGTGGTGGGTCTCACCACTTCAACCACAGAAGTTGCATGGGACCCTCCAGTCTTAGCAGAAAGAAACGGCAAGATAGTCAACTACACAGTGGTATACAGGGACATAAATAGCCAGCAGGACCTGGTTAATATCACCAAGGACACAAGTATCACTTTGACGAATTTGAAGCCCGATACCACTTACGACATCAAAGTGAGGGCCCGCACCAATAAAGGGGTTGGGCCACTCAGCCCCAGCATCCAGTCCCGGACAATGCCTGTTGAGCAAGGTAAGTGCCCATCTAACAAGCCCTATCAGCAAGTGAGAGGCCTTTGCTTCAGCTCATGAGGCTATGCTCCCCCTTGCTTTGACTTACTGAGATCAGGTACTGTGTGGCTCCCTAGTCTAAAACTAGTTTGGCGAGGGGAAGCTCAGCAAAGCTTTCCTTAAAATTGCCATTTGGAAAAGAGGGGTGTTGGTAGCTTAATTGCCTTCATTGCTCCACAGGCACACTTTGATGTTTTGTCTGTACATGAAAGGCTCCTGCTTGAACTGGAGCAGACAGCTGGGTAGGATGATCTGCAGATCCAGTACCTGAGCACCACTGTTCTTTGATCACGGCAAAGGGCCAAGAGAGTGTGAGTGGAGGGGGTAGAGAGGAACACTACAGTTAAGCCTGTGACTTCCTTTCTGTGATGCTGGAAATTATAGTAAAAAATCAGAACTCCACTGGAGACTGGAGACTTGGTAAAAAGGCAGCTGCTCTTTTCTCTTCATCTCACTTCTCTGCTGTAGCTGAACTGTTTGACCTCTGATGCTGAGATAGATAAAGAGAGACTTGGAACCAAGCTGCTGCCTGGCTCCCTTCTGACTTGGTCTTACAGTGCTCAAAAATCTTGTTTTTCATTCCAGTGTTTGCTAAGAACTTCCGCGTCAATGCCGTCATGAAAACGTCTGTGTTGCTGAGCTGGGAAGTGCCTGACTCCTATAAATCTGCAGTGCCTTTTAAGGTAAGAGTGGGATGCAGAGAACAGGGAGCTCCACCTGTGGCAGTGAGCCCAACAGCGGAAAGCAGCATCTTGACCTGCCACATGATGTTTCTAGGCCATTAGACAAGAGATGAACAGAGCAGGGTTATATTGCTCACTGTCCTGGAGTCTTGTGGAGCTCCGATCTCCAAGCCCAAGTTGGGTAGCTGCTCTTGCTTTTGAGCACCTGTGCATGAACCATGGCACACAGTAGAGCACATTGCTGCTTGCTTTCCTTCCTCTCACTTTTCTTGAGCCAGAAGGTGGTGTAGTTCTGTTGATTTCTTTCTGTTTTGATCAGTTGTGGAATAGCCAATAAGCACTTGGCTCATGGTAACAGAGCAGGAGTGAATAATGTTGGCTGATGCACACACTGGCAATACCAAGCAGTGAAGGCATGCACTGGGTGGAGAATGGGGATGTCTCAGTGATCATAAGACATATTTCTGGCTTCTCACCATCCAGTTAGGAACCCATCTTGACCACAGCAACTTCTGCTAAATACCCACTCCTCCCTTAATAGTGCCCCAAATTACTTGCCTTTTTGAAAAGAAATGGAAACTGGTCCAGCACCCCAAATCCCTGATGCGTTTCTCATGAGCGTTTGCAGTGGTTGTTCACACAACCCCAGTCAGTGCTTCACTCCATCATCAGCTTTTTCAAGTATCTCTTTGCCTGGTAATCACTAAGCTGGGACCTACCAGTCACGGTGGCCATTGTAGCTCCTCGACCGTGGTTACACAAGCTTGTCCTGATGCCCCGTTCAGAGTCAAAGCACAAAAAATTATAAACGTTATTCAGTTGCAAGAGATCACCAGGACAAGGTGGTCTGAAAACCAGCCAGAGAGTTAAACTTTAGAGTGACTCTTCCTGCAACATGTCCTGTCTCAAACATCCAGATTGCCTTTATGAGTTACTTCAAAGCAGCGGGGCAGATGCATAACCTAAGGGAATGAAGGAGAGAATCATCATCACCCTTCCAGAAGGTGTTTGAGGTGTGAGCAGCACAAGATGTGTCAGTGCAGAGGGAACTGCAGGAATGGCTTCTGCTCTCCTTTCTCCAACACAGTTCTGGATGTAGTTGTCATCCACCAGGTTGCAGACAGCACTTGTGACCTGATGTCTTGCTTCTTTAGTCAGCTCCCTGGCGTATAACATTGAAGTGGGAGGAAGTCTAAAGAGTGTGGTAGGAATTTCTGCACATCTCAGCTTCTCTCCCTTGAGAAATAAAACCAATGTGTCCCATCACCAAAGATAATTTTCCACCCAGTCTCAGCAGCTACCTGCAAAGTTGGACAGTGGTGGGAGCAGCATGACTTCCCTCCTTGCACATGCACCCTGCCATGCTGTGCCTAAAGAGCAGACACAGTGCCTGCATGAGCTGTGGGGGATCCATGGCCAGGGGAACGAGGGGAAGGTCTTTAAGTACATCAACATCAAAGTGTGTGAACACCTTCCCTTCCTTGTTACTAGCTCTCCTTGTTTAAATCCTGAAGCCGAATTACCGTGGTCAATAGCGGGCACTTGTTAACATGCATGTTAGCTGAAGCAGACAAGGCTTTTGTGAAGACCTCGTGGTATTCAAAGATTTCCCAGGCGTAGGGTGCATTAGGATCACTGCTCAGATATCTGGCCGCAAGTAACTTCGCAGAGCCTGGTTACTTTGCACTCTGCTTCATCTTGCCTTATTCCTGCGGCACAAAGCCCATGCCTCTATCTGACAGCACTGTGCTAGAAAGGGACAGTGTGACCTTTGGAGCATTACCACCACATAAGGATCGTGGAGTGGTTGGAGGTAGCCAGGAGCCAAGGATGTAATTCTGATGCCTTGTCTTGCAGCAGACTGTGAGTCAGGGTCTGCCCCTGCTGTGGGTTAACCCTCAGGTGACACAGGAGCAGATGGCTTTAGCTACTTGCTAACTGAAAAGCAGTCATGCAAGCAGGAGTATTAGAAGGATATTTCTCTAATAGTGCCTTCCTTTTATGAATATTCCCAGACTTGCAGACACACGTGAGTCAAGGCCAGGAGCTAAGAGGGTCAGCTCTAACTCATTGATTGTGCTAGTTGAAAGAAATCCTTAACCTTCAGGATTCTGTGTTTTTATAAACAAGGTTCACCTCTCTCCTCCAATTCAGGCACATGGGAGGCTGAGGCCAGAGCCTAATACTGTAACTAGCATAGCAGATAAATCTCCATGGGAACAATTAGTATTATCTACACTTGATAAACAGTCTCATGCTAAATCTATGTCCCAAAGGGTGTCATATTCTACTTTAACAGATTTAATTAAAGTAGATATTGTTCTGACAATGAATAGTGAGGCACAGGCAGGACTGGAGCTTTTTTTTAATTGAGGATGAACTGAGACCTTACAAATTTTCATTGCCACCAAATCAATAATGAAGGCTTGAGTTGTCTTTGGGGAATTTTCACAGCTTCTTCTGGTGCAGGAGACAAATTCCTTGTAAAATGTTGCCCAGCAGTTGTGGTGGAAGATAGGCACTATTCCTTTTCTATTCCAGTGTGCTTTCAAAAAGCTGTTCTCGAGCTTTCATGGAAAGTGCAACCTTTTCCTTGGGGGAAACTGAACTTTCCTGAGACCCATTCTTCAACTTAAGAGTAGGACGGAGAGTATATTGGTTAAAGACAGCATCACAAGATATTCTACAAATGGGGAGAAGGAATAGCAGCTTTTGAAAATCATTATGATACAGGTTTGAAAATAATCCCTGATTATTTTACTGGGCAGTGCTTTTTCAGAGTGTATCCCATGGAAGGTAATAATTAACTCCTGCCCACGAAAAAAAGCAACCTTGTCTACTTCTCCATCAAGTCATTATTTTTTCCAGTGTTGCACACTATGTGTCTTTTCATCTTTCAGTTTAATACATTCTTTTCTGCCTTGAAATCAAGCAGCAGACTTTCAGAAGTGTCTTTTAGACCCACCTAGCTTTGCAGTTGTTCTCTTGTGGGTAGGAGCAGCACAAATGACATTTTACAGCAATCCATGGGCTAGTCAGCAGCGTTTGGCAGTTCAGAGCCCTTGGGCCAAATTTACTGCTGACTTAAGTAGTTACCAGTGGGCCATGATGCAACCTCTAGATAGCATTCCAGCTTGAGCTCCCGGGCATCTCCAGCTGCACACGAATGACTGTTTCTGAGCCCTTATGTTATCATAAGGTTTGTGTAGAGGCCATAACTAATGGTGCATAAGATTGGAGAAGACAATGTGTTATGGCAGGTAAAGGAACGTAGAACTGCTGCAGGAACTGTGAAAAGGGGGGATGGTGGAGCATGTTTCAGGAAAGCATTGCAAATGCCAATTTCACTGTCTTTGTTCATGGCACTAAAAATCATCATCTAATGTCAGGACTGAATTGGAGACTGTGTCCTGGCCAGTTCCAGTGCAGAGCAAGCAGAGAAACTGTAAAGTACGTAATGATCACTTCTTCCTCCTCTCACTCCAGGAGAACAGCTATGTCCCACAGAGATGGCTCATGTGCAGGTGAGCACCTTCCCTAGAGCACACACAGAAGCAGTTTATTAGAGAAGAATTCATGATGAGAGATCTCATCTGAGAGGCAGTGGAATTCTTTCTGGGCTTTGCATCCTTCCGGCATAGCTCTTAATGTTGGAAGCTTCGTTTTGTTCAAGTCTTTGTTCGAGCACATGAAGGGAGGTTCCATGTTCCCCCAGGACACCTGATTAGCTCTCATCTGGAATGTCTGGACCTGCAAGGTGTGGTGCTGGAACAGACAGCAAAGCTGCTGAGATGACTTGAGGTCTAGCTGAGATGACTTGAGGTCTAGCAATCCTGTCTTTGTTGTGACTGCTTCTGTGTCAGAGCAGGGTGAGACCTGACAGCTAAATATCTAATATTTAGTACTGTAAGAAGAATTTCTTCATTACACTTTCTTTATTTTCACTCACTCTAGCACCAATCTGATGTACATGTCTTTGGAGAAAGGGGTTAAAGCCCAGGAGAAAATATCTTAAGAGGAGTCACAGCAGAGAACAATTCCCTCTGGCCATCCTACCTCTCCTGAGCACGGGGCAGCCAGTGCAGGGGATGTATCCATGCAAACCTGTGTTATTTTAGTACTTGGTACTTATTTTTATAGTTATCCCTGAAGATTGAAGCACATCAGTAAATGAGACTGATTGCTTCTCTTCTTCACTGCTGGCTCCTCACTGTGGCTCTTTTACATGTTGGGAGTCTCTTCTCAGCAACAAAAAAAGCTGGGGCACTTTTCCTATCCTAACCTCCGTGCAAAGTGACCTTAAGAAGATGTGCTGTGGGCACCACTGTTTGGATAACACAAAGGCTGAGCTGCAAATTCCAGGCCTAGCCTGGTTCTTGTGGTCCACTGTCCTTCAGACCTCTTTGCAGGGCCACCCTTCTCCCTACTTCACCACAACATATTAGAGCAGTGCTAATGAGCTCCCCTTGTGCCAGCGAGCCGGCAACATTCTGCCACCTGCTAAAAAGGTGACTTGGAAGGAGAGTTTGGTCCCTCCCTTGCTGCCTGTATCAGCCTGAATGGTGGGCTCAGCTGGTGAAAAATCCGTTTTACTTCAAGTAATTTTTCTTCCACAGAGCTGTCTGCTCTCTCCCAAGCCTGCTGTTGGAAGGAGCACGTTTTATGGTGTGGTCTCTGCCTGTAAAACGTAATAGCTGCCACAGTTTAACATGCTGCAGCTCTGCCAGTTTTTGGCATGCTGTGTCTCTCCACTGCTATCCACAATCCAGCTGGACAGTTGCCCAGTGGAAAGAAACATGCTGCTTTATCATAGCTGGGGCACAACCTCTGGGCTCTCTGGTTCTCTACACCCCGTTTGTCTTTGTCTCCAGAAACTGTTTGAGTTTCTGGCTTTCCAGAGGCAGTCATTTTTGGGTGCGGGAGTTGTTCCAGTAGGATCAGGACTGAGGTTCTCACAGCAGATGAGGGACATTTGGTGCAGTTAATACAGCAGCACGCATGGCTGCTGTACCTGGCAGGAGATGGGGGTCCTGCTTTTCTGCAGCAGGGGACTGAGAAGATGCTGTTAGCTGATGGGTCAGTGGGCCCAAGGCAGGAAGCTGTGTGTGGGGGCTGCCCGCTGCACATGCCACCAGCAGCCCTGATCTGCTCTGTACTACTACAAGCATGGCAGGGAAAAGCAGCTCCGACCTCTTGGCCATGGCTGCAGCATCCGTTGTCATGGCAACAACGGGATGTCACACCTGCAAAGCCCTGTTATAGCTCTGCATAGGATTTGTTGGATCATTGGTGAGGCATGTAACCCCCAGTCATGCTGGGAGAGGGATGGCTTGCGTTAACCATTCCATCAGGCATGAGCTGGGAGATACAGGAGTGACACCAGTTTAAAGCAGACGGGATTTTACACCAAAAGCATATTGTGTGTTGTAGCCTCGTGAGACAAGAAACAAAGACCCATTCATCTCCACACAAGGGCAAAGCACAGCCATCTGGCTTCCTCCCCCAAACAGACACTGAAAAGCAGCGCATGTGGCACCACCAGCCCCACCATTGGCACCAGCCACCCAGGCTTTGCCGAGGTGACCCCTTCTCTGCTTCATCACTGTAAGGCACAGGGAGGACACTCTGCTGGGGGTTGCTCTTCTTTAACTAAAGATTTATGGCTGTTTATGAAGCATAAAGTGGTCGAACCACCTGAAGATGAGCCCAGAGCCAAATTGTCATCTTTAACGCTGCTATTTTGAGTGTGAGTTTTCATCAGCAGCTGTCAGCTGCATGAGCATGTCTTTTTCCCATTTCAGATTCTGTACAATAGCCAGAGTGTGGAGGTGGACGGCCACTCAATGAAGAAACTCATAAGTGACCTCCAGCCAGACACGGACTATTCTTTTGTGCTAATGAACCGTGGGAGCAGTGCTGGAGGGCTCCAGCATCTCGTCTCAATCCGCACCGCTCCTGACGTCTTGCAAAGCAAACCCATCGCCACAAACAAGTACATACAGGAAGGAAAATTCACACTCTCTCTTCCCAAAGTCCAGACCACTGTGCCGGTTAGGTAGGTGCCGTACCTGGGCGTTGAAGGCAGGGTGTGGGGCTAGAGATGGGGGAAAAAAGGCAGAGCAGACCTCTGCCAGCCTCTGGATTTTGTAACCTAGGAGTGAATTTCCGAGCAGGCTGTGGTACAGAGCCAGGCATTTACTTGTAACAGGGGATCGTGCTGCTGGCTCTTTCTGAGCAAATATTTGTGTGCAATAAAATTAAGACAATTCTCTGACAGTTTGCCCTCACCCTGGTGGGTACGCTCCAGATGCTACTAGCAAAAACACAGTTGAGGATCAGGAGGGACTTTCTCTGATGCTGTATAACATCCTTTAAATAAATAATGCCTAAAGCCTCGAGGAGATTAAAAAAGCGAGTTTGTGGAAGTCTCATTCGTTACTGTGGTATCCTTGTGCTGAAGCACAATTCCCCCAGGATTCTTGCTACAATCCGATTATATAAATGTCCTTCTCACAGCTCCTACACCACCCTCCGGAGCACAGTCTGTAGATCTTCATTAACCTAATGAGTGCTAACGGGAGTATTCTCTTCTCTGGTGCAGCTGGAAACCCAGCCTCTTCCTTACTGAACCCAGGGCAGGGAAAGGAACAGGTTATCCCTGGGAGGTATATGGCATGTTGTTTGGCGACCTGCCAGAGAGATGACTTAGGATCCAGTGCTTATGGTTTCTTTCCTTCCCAGGTGGTACTACATCGTGGTTGTGCCAGCAGATCAGAGCACCAGCAGCCCAACTGCTCGGTGGCGAACACCTGATGAGATGGAGCTGGACCAGGTACGAGACTGGCGAGCTGCTGTGGTGGAAGTGGCTTCCAGGTAGCCCAGGACATTTTGCCCAGGCCTCCTGGCAATAGCACGGATGCAGCGATAGAGATGCAGGCTGTATGTTAGAGGTGGGATGTGCAGTGCACTCAGCCTTTCTTGGCTGGTGACAGCATGTAGAAAGGAGACTGGAGTCAAGAAAGAGAGGAGACACCTCCTAGAATGTGCCCAGTGAGGAGGTCACATTTGAGTGTCTCAGACCTCTGCCCAGGACAGATCCTGTCTCAGGATATACACTCTTCACAGCTGAAGAAACCATGCTGATTTTGAGAACAGGCTAGAAGAAAGAAGTATTATTTTCAGTTTATTAAGCAGTTCTGTGAGGAGGGCTTCTTTCTCTCTGGATTGGACCTAAGCCTGCAGTTTGGGTGAAGAGTTAACTCTAGTATCTAAGAAAATCTGCAAAGGCCCCTTCATGCTTGCTTGTTAAAGGCTTTCAGCGTTCACCAGCCCATTCACCCAAAGAAGCAGCTTACTCTGTGCGGCAGTCTGCCAACATCAGCAGATGTGGGTGTCAGGAGAGTCCCACACAAGGGGATTGTGGGCTCACTCTTTCCTGCATGCACTCCCTACCCCAAAGTAATAAGGAAAAATTCCAAGAAATCACACAGAGAATTGCCGTTCAGAAAACAAAGTTGCAAACCTGAAGTACTCAGAAATTACAAAGCATTAGAAACTATAAGTCAGCCTTTGCTTATTATTGATCTTTAGTTACATGATTGCAGTCTTTTCCATGGGATCCCAGCTCACAGCGTGTGTTGAGGGATCTTGTGTGATGGAGAACCATCATCTGTAGGCCTCCTGAATCATTTTATTGCAGAAGTTGGAAAGCATCATGAGAAATAAAAGACTAGGATTAGAAAGGATGGTTTCGTTGTGAGCTTTAGGTGATTGAAAGCTATCAAGAGAACTGGTTTCTATTTCTGTTCCACTCAGCCCTTGGCAGATGATTTAAAACAAAATTTTCATTAGCAGCCACTGTCTTGTATGTTCTAATTTTTTAGAGTGCCCAGTTTGAGATCCTGGAGCCTCATTTACAAAGCCTAAGCATCCCCAGCTGCAGAGAAAGTCAATAGGAGCCCCACTGGATACAGTCAATGCTATAGAAAAATGCTAAGTTTTCTTTAAAAAGAAAACAAACCAACGGCTTTTCAATTTGACATTCAAGATTACTGGACATTTTTTACATTAATGTCCCTGTGTCTCTGTTCTCCGTCTGTAAAATTAGGATAATCGCTTTCATCTCACCTCGTATGGGTGTTTGAAAGATAAGATCGTTAATGTTTGTGAAGCACTTGTAATATTCTAGTGATCAGCACCATAGAAAAGCCCATGAGGAAATTATTAATTTTGTCTTCAGAGCTGGATTTGAATAGTAAGCAATAAACAATGCCTCAGGCTGCACAATACAAGGAAGAAAACAAAATACGGAATAGCTGCTCTTTGATTAAGCACTGTCTGTCCTGTGTATTTAACAAAGCTGGAGAGTTACAGGAAAGAGTGTGTGACCATGCAGTCACGGATTGTAACACAGTGCACACACGTAAGGCTGAATTAATTTTGCACAGGCAATATTAATTTTCTAATTTAGCAGGATCTGAACTTTGCAAACCTGGTGTTCTTTTGATGCAGCTTTTTTGGTGTATGTTATTTATGTCAGTGGCAGCAGCATCCAACAACCTTAACCACAACTGGAGCCCTATGGTTTCATGCACATACAGCTGTACTTTCTGCCCCAAAGAGTTCAGCCGTAATTTCAGCCAAGATACAAGAGATGTGTGTAGGGAGCAAATTCCACCATCCAAAGGCTATGTTTCTGCCTTTTCCCCCTGTGGTGACAATGCTATTTGTGAAACAAATTTCTTCATCCCCTTTTCCTTTTCCCTTTTTTTTCTTTCCTTTCTATTTTTTGGTGATACTGCAATAAGCTTTAGCTTTTCTAAATTGCTCCAACATGAGTATTCATAAGAAGGCAAGGATGGACTGTCAAGGGGAAAGAGTGGGGGATGCATTACCCATCTTTTCCTCCTCAAAGTGAGCTCAGCTCAGCAGCATGGCTTTGTGTTCACATCACTGTCTCCAGCCCCACTGATGTTCACTGTCTACTCTGACAATGCTGCACTGATACATTTGTGTGTGAAATGTATTTCATGCCTCCTTCTTCATTTTAAATTAGAATTTCTGTTCCAAGCCTGATACTTGGTTTTATTCATTAGAAAAACATCTTTAAACGTCTGAGAGTCTTTCTTAGTAGTGTAATTGAATTTTTGTGTGTTTATATCCTTTTTCATGAATTTGTGGCTGACTATGAAATTTGCCATTTTTACTCTGAACATCCCATGAAATCTGTTACTGTTTTGTGTGATTTACACGAAACTCTGTCTGCTAACCAGCAGCAGGTGAAACATCAAGGCACTGACAGAAGGAAAGGACACAGCAAATGTCACTTTTTCCCTATACATCAGTGTCAGCTGATGTACATCCCTGTGCATAAAGTGTGAGTTGCTGTCCAGACCAATATTTGGGACACAGAACATGGTCCGGTTCCCTCACAACCCATTGAGATACATTAACTCAGGCTGACAGGCACAGCCAGGCTGTCTCAGCCCTAACATTCGTTGTGTTTGCATCCCAGGGCTCAGGACTTTCCCAAAGCTGAGATTCTGGTGGAGATCCTTGCAGTGAGGGTCTGCAGACAGGTGCTACAACAATGCCTAAATATGTAACACATCTCTCTGGGTTTTTTTGTACCACTACATCCAAATCAAACCTGGTATCATCTCCCTTCCCTTCCACCCTGCTGAGTCCTGAGGTAACAGTGTAAGGTGGCGTCATGCTGAGCAAAATGATAGTGATGGACCTTGTTTGTCCCCAGTTGCTGGAGGCCATAAGCCAAGGGAGTCAGAGCAGGCGCCAGCGACGCCAAGCAGACAGGCTCAAGCCCTACATTGCTGCTCAAGTGGATGTGCTGCCCGAGACCTTCACCCTGGGGGATGAGAAGAACTACAAAGGTTTCTACAACAAGCCCCTGTCTCAAGACCTGAGCTATCGCTGTTTCGTGCTGGCCTCGCTGGAGGATGGGGATACGGTAAGGACTTTCTGCTGGGGGAGCACTGCCTTTCCTGGCAGAGCTGGGGTGGGCTCAGTGCAGGCAGGGTGAACAATTACTGCAAGCCAGGATGATGGAGTTTTCTCGTAAGAGGGGAGAGTGAGCCTGCATAGCTGGCCTCAGCAAGCTGAGGTGGCCAAGGGAGTTGACTTGATAGATGGTGGTGTTGGAGGGAAATGGCACGTACGTTTGACATAACAGATGAGAGTGGAGGGCAGTGTCAACAAACGTGCTCTACACAAGCTCCGTTGTGGCTTGGTGGGCTGTGCCCAGAGCAGAGCTTGACACAGGGTTGGAATGCGATAGGTTCTCATTCTGCTTTTGTTCAAGTAAATAACTGTGGCAGACAGCACCTTAGAATCCTGCCCTGCACAGTGGCTGCTGAGGCTGTGCAGTGAACAGGATGCTTCCCCTACTAACCTGCCTTCACAGGCTCTTTTCTGGCCAGAATGTCGCTTCCAGCTGACATCTGGAGAAGCAAACCTGCATCCCATCACAGTGGGTTGTCAGCAGGGCAAAGCTGCACAGTTGCCTGCTGCATAGGAATTCTTGCTCCTGTGTCTCCTTGCTAGAGGCAAATGGGCTCTGCCTTTGTCAGCAGCGTGCTACCAAGCACATGGGGCCTAGGCATGTGAGGGGGAAGGCAGTAGCTGATGGAATAAACAGGCAGTAGTACAACAAGACCTGTCCAGCTGTAAACATGAAGGACAGGATTGGTGGTGGAATCTGTAGCAGCGGCCAGTGTGTACATAATTAAAATAATAGAGACGCACAGAATCCTTTGGTCAGCTTCCAGCTGCAGCTTCCTTCTTCAACCTTGTTTGCTTGTAATGGCTCATTAGGGCTGGTCAAGTTCTTCATTACTCATCCAGCTCTCGTGTTCCTGTGGCAAGATGTGCACGCTGGTGAGAGAAGGAGAGTCAGAAATTAGCAGCAAGATAAGGCAGCAGTCGTAAGATGTGCTATCCTGGCAGTTCCTGTCAAGAAGAGATGACCTTAACTAGCTGATCCCAGACTATCATCATCATCATCATTTCCCTAGCATTGATCTGCCACAGCCCTCCAGTGAACCACCCACCAGCAGAGTTATTACACCCTGCTCCTAGATACCACCCTTCTGCATCCCCCACTGTATCGTATCTGGTTTTATGTCAAACATAAGGCACTCTGTCCAAAGCTGTGTGCTATCTCCCCCACTCAGCTCCTCTTAAATTGCTCTGGTGTCAGCAGGCAAGTGTAACATTGCCATTCTTCAAAGGCAAAGGGGAGTGTGGTTGAAACACCATCTCTGGAGAGCAGGGGTACATGCACCTTGCAGTCTGCCTTTGGAAATGCCACTGAGATAACTGTCTTTCTGATCTCTTCTGCTTCTGTTTTCTCTTGGAAAGAGGCATCTCCAAAGCGTGTCTTCAAAAAATATGAATCTTTGTCCCTTGCACAAAGCTTTGGAGATGGACACACGTGTTACTTTGCTGCACAGATCAGCATGCTCCTTCTCCCTACCTAATGCAGTTCGATCTTTCTGGGTAGTCATAGGCAAAGCCTTTGTGTCTTCCTCATGGAGTAGCCGCTTGCCCATACATATAGGGGAGCCCCAGGCCTTCTGCCCCATCTTCTTACTACCAGCGTAGCATCTTTGTTTGCTATGCTCAAGTAGAGCTCTTGCTGACTCCTTGCCCCATTGTTTGAAGTAGACAAGGGGAGCAGGAACAGGCTCATGGGTTGCAGTGATCCCATGGAGATTCCCTTTAGGAACAAAGCTGAACCAGGACCCAATAGCTATTTCAGATCACTGAAAAAGGGCTGAAAGGTTTCACAGACAAAGCAGAAACCACCCCTCCAGCCAGTGGCATCTCTGACCACTGATAAATCTGAGGAGAGCAGCAAGGATGATGCACCTGAATGTGCTGCCAGAAGGATGTCACAGATAAGAGCATTTTCTGTACTCCATGCGTGTTTGAAACCAGGCTGGCTGGAATCAAGAGCACCTGTGAGAGGAGATCAAGATGTGCATTTGTGTGACACCAGCACACTTGATTTTTCCCTTTCTTCTCAGATGCACCCAGACATGAAGTGCATGTTTAAACTTCAACCTTAAAGTAGATTTATAGATCCATGGGCAGCTCTTCAGTGACTGAAACTTTCTATGGCAGGAGCAGAGCTTTTCTAGCTCCCTAATGCCAGGCAGCAGGTGCTGCTCAGAAGCCCAGGCACTGAACTACTACAGCTCTAGCCCTCTGACAGGGAGAAAGGATTACTTTTTGCAGCACTTAACCCTTCTGACCCAGCAAGGCTGAGCTGTGAAGGGACAGCACAGTTATATAATCTTTAGCAACAGCAGCAGAACAAGCCAGGTGCAGTGTCATTTTTCTGCAGGAAGGGTTGGGTCTCTGCTGATCCCATCTTGCTGGTGGGGCTAGAAAGCTGTCCCTTCAGGTTGCAGAAGTCTCTGGAAAGGAACCTGTAAACATGAGCTCCTTTCCAAAGTGTGTTTATCAGGGCTGAGACATCAGGTAGAAAACGTTCCTGTTATTTTGTTCCTTTAAGAAAACCACAGAGCCCAGCAGGGGTTTTCCTGATAAAGCCCTGTCCTGGAGAGTTGTGTTGATATCAGCACAGCAGGTATTACAAACCACTTAGAAATCATCAGCCAGCCCCACTGTGCAATTGGTTAGGATTCAAAAGCCTGTGATTTGGCTCCAAGAGAATCCAGGGCTGGCAAGTGATTCTTAGCTGGACTGCTCCAGTTTGGCACCTAGAAGCCAGGTCTGCCAGCCGGGAAGTTACTGGCACTGAGAATGTTTTGCACCAGGAACAGACTGTTTCCACAGCATGACTTCTTCCTGATGCTGAGGGAGGGAGGATCCAGGTGTGCGGCTGGAGTTTGAGAAGCATGACCATTCCCTGCTGGCCAGAGGCAAAGGAAAACCTCTGCATTTTAGTGAGGTAGCTGCTGCTTTAGCATAATGGATACTTGCTTTTCTCTCCCTCTCCTGCCGATGCTGTTCAGAAGAGATACGCAGCCAGCCCCTACTCAGATGAGATTGTGATGGAAGTGGCTTCAGCAAAGCAGCAGGATGAACCAGAGATGCTGTGGGTGATGGGACCTGTCCTGGCTGTGATACTAATCATCATCATTGTCATTGCTATACTCCTCTTCAAAAGGTGAGATCCAGTCCAAGACATAGCAGTTTCAACATGAGTACTACACATGACAGCACTTGCAAGACCCTCCTTCCTTCAGATATGTGGTGCTCTTATAGACAGTCCTCAGTGGTCTCGGGAAGGAGGAAGGTCTCTATCTGGCACAGCAGAAGGCTGCCTTATTAAAGCAGCAGAAGGGCTAGGCATGCAGAAAGTAATTAATATCAGCCCCAGGACACTGAGCTGCTGTAGATTCTGGAAACGTGTGAGCTGTGGGACAGAGGAGGGCAACTGTGTCCATGTAGCCGGTCTGCTGGCCTCTCTGGTCTCGTAGCTTGCATTTGCAGTCTTGGGGACTTCTCTAGTACTGGTTTTCTGTGGAAATCGCCTGCTTGATTTCTGGCAGGTACCCCCACTACTGTGAATTTTGACTGAGGAACATGGCCTTAGCAGTGAGAACAGAGCATGGATGTGACAAGCTGAAACCAGAGTAGGAGCTCTCTTTTTCAGACCTCTCAGTCCTGGCTACTGGATCAGCACCATCCACACTCTGTGCTCGCAGCTGAAGCAACCAGCTGCTTTTGCATAGCAGAGAAGTCCTGCTAGAGCTGTAACTGTACTGTGAGATGATTGTTAGTGCTCCCGAGGAGGCACAGGTTGTGTTTGCACGTGTTCGGATAGCCTGTTCAATTACAGTAGGTCATTCTCCATCAGCTCAGCTCCGAGGTTCTGCTCCTCCTGGACTCTCTATTTACATATGTATCTGTAGCTCGGGGAGGAGGGCTGGCTTTGTTGTCTGATTAAATGGAGCTCTGCTGTGCATGTACAGCCAGTGCCTTTCTGTGTGAGTGATCATCTTCTTTCTTCTGTTTCTGCTCTTCCCTGGATCTAGTAAGCAAGAAAGGTATGAATCCTTTTTATCTTCTTGTTTTGCTAAAATTTCAAGTCTTATTTCTTTTTTGAAAAATAAGCCTGAAGCTACTAAGGGGCATCTTTGTTTTTGGGAGCATGGAGCATGCCAGCCCTGGGGGTTTACAAAGACTTTGTTTCCTCAAAGGTATCAGCCTCCTAGCAATTGCCAACCTCTCACAGCTCTTCGGGAGACAGTTCCAACATAAATACTTCCCAGATTGGTTTTGCAATTAAATTAAAAATCAAAAAAACTACAACACAAGCAGTTATAGGCATTTCTTTGTTTTCTCAGTCACTTCAGACTGAGAGCTGTTCTGTCAAGAATGCAGGTGAGAGGAAGCTTTGAGGGAATACCAAGCCATTCTAAGAAGTGTTTGCTGGTCCTTAAGGAGGTAAGATAGCCCCAGGGGGGATTTCAGTACCTGGGCCCCTTAGACAGCAAGGCTTAGCTTTACTTTGTCCTAGAGTCTGGTGTGGGTGGAGCAATAGGAAGTAGTACCAATCCACTGTGCTCAGCCCTGACATTCATGCCCTTGCAGCCTCCCAGCTCATGCATCAACAGCATACCCCACTCCAGCACTGCCCACATGCTCAGAGCGATGCTGTGTTATTGTACAGGTTTTTGCTATCCAGCTTGTCTTTGGAGGCATTTTCCCCCAAAGTTATCTGTGCAGCATATTCACAGTGTCAGCTCTACAGTGGGAATGAATTGTAGGTGAGTAGCAATGGATAGCTTGGGATCTGAAGGTTTCTTTTAGCAGTTGCCCTGACTAGACAGCTAATGAAAGACACAAACATGAATTATGTGCTGTGCCCATTCCCCATAAAAGCTGGGGCACTTTGCTCAAGGGCTCAGGGACTGGAACACAGTAGCACATGGCACATCCTGCTGTGTTTCTGATAGGAGAAACAGTGCTTTATTTGTTTGCCATGTATTTTCCATTGTTTCTATCAGTGCTCTCAGTCTCAGCTCTTTTGTCTCAGTCCAGGCAGCTAGAAGGTTTCAGAGATGTTGAGATGACTTAGAGCAGTGTAAGGCTCACAGGCTGGTCCTCCCATTGAACAACTCCGGTATTTGATACAGCCACAGGCTGCAGATGGAACATTTCTGACCATGCATGGCTCAGGGTCACCACCATCCGGAGATGCATCTGCCTCCGTACAGAACCTGGCAACCCTTCAGGATGCTTTGAAATACCTCACAAGGGATTAGAAAGCAGAGACTGGCTGTAGTGATCTGCAGGATGGTGAATGTGCTAGCATTCGTGCAGACTAGCACTGATGCAGCTCCCTCTCTTCCAGAAAGCAGCAGGTCAGCAGAGGGGTTCACCATCACGCAAAATCCATTTTGGGGCTGTAGCCAAAAGGCAAAATCTCTGTGTTTTGATGCATGGTCAGCATGTTGGCAAAATGTCACGGTCAGCACAGACTCAGATGTAGCCCTGCTCCTGCCCAACACCCCTCTCTGCTGCATGGGTATATCCACTGTATTTGTAATACAGACCAAGAAATGGACTTAAAGAATCACTAGCAACTCTTCTTGCAGTCTTAGATTTTCTTTAATATTCACTTGTCCACTTTTTGATTGGATCTGTCCCTGCTTTGACTGTGAATTCCAGCAAGAGCCTGAGGTGGTGGCATTGCTCTAGGCATAAATACGGCATGAAGAGACAACAGTGTATTTTATTGTTCCATTAATACACGCCTTGGGTGCCTTCAACCATTCAAGACATGTATTAATGGCCCAATAAAACACACCCTGAAGAGCCTTTACACTATTATATTACAGCATTCTATATTTAAATATTTCTGATACTTGGGAAAAAAAATTATTATATCCTTCCACTACAGGAAATAGTTCCTTGAGAGAGTAAGAGGAAACAACATCTTACATCTATCTCCTCTTCCTCTAATAAATATTTTGCAGAATATGACATTTCAAAGTGCCTCACTAATCAAACTTCTGCCATTGCTTACATATAATCCTTCCTGTTTCATAGATGGAAAATTGGAGGCACAGAAGATATGACTTGCCAACAGTCCGTGGGAGCCTGGGATGGAGCTGGGTGTCTGGGACACAGGGACCCAGTCTCCTTCCCAGGTGGTTCATGCTGGTCTCTTCCAGAGCTCACTTACTTGTCTCTGTCCTCTCTGTCCATAGAAAAAGGGCACATTCCCCCTCTTCCAAGGATGAGCACTCCATTGGCTTAAAGGACTCGCTCTTGGCCCACTCCTCTGACCCAGTTGAGATGAGGCGGCTCAACTACCAGACTCCAGGTAAGGAGCAGCTAAATCCCCTCCTCCAGTTACCCATGCCAGACAAGGAGTTGCAGTTCTACCATCACAGCAGCTCTGTACCTTCTCAGTCACAGTGGCTGCAGAGAAAGCTTAGACCAAGTATATCCCAGTTTTCCCTCTCTGTTTTCCAAATGCTTCTCTCTGGCCCTGTCACTGCAGGAACAAAAGGCTAGGGAACCTGGATAGGGACAGCCTATTGTGTGATGTGTGTCAGGCATTGCATGGAGCTCAGTGTGGTTGTCCTGAGCCAGGAGGAGCCTCCACGCAAAGTTGTGAGAACTCACTAGAGCCCACACCTCTGTTGCTCCCAGGTGCTGTACTGGGATTCAATGGTGAGCACCACTTATTCATTGCTGGCCATGGAGACTGAGTTGGGGGGATGGGATCAAGAGTTTACAGAGAGCCTTTGTAGTGCTCAGGGTGTCCCAGCAGTTTCATCCTGGCATCTTTAGTGTGTTGATTCCTGCTCTGCTGAGCTAAGGGTGAAGAGAAGAGCTATCTGCAGCCTGCATTGCTCCCCAGCCAGTGCGGTGGCCCAGTGAAGGGATGCTGCTGGTCACAGTGTTTGCAGCACAGAGGATGATATTTCAGTAAAAGCTGTTGCTTTCTGCATGCAAGTGTTTGCTGCAGAGCATCTGATCATGCCTGCACTGGCCTGTGGTGCCTGGTGGTGCAGGTAGTTTGCCAGCCTGCAGAGACAACTGTACTTTGCACTGCAGAAGAGTCTCGTGCTGCTGCTTTGTGTCTGAATGTCTCTAATGGCACCAAAAGCACAGTACCTGTCATTGTAGTGATCAGAAACAGACTCACCCTGACTCATTCAGAGCCTTTCAGAGAGTCCAAGTCCTAGATGAGGTGGGGGAGTGCTTGGGCTTTTGTGATGGAGGGAGCAGTTCAGCAATAAATGAGGCACACACAACTCTCTTCTAACTTGCAGCTGCTCCTGGTCTGTAACCTACTTTCCTTTTCCTCCTGCTGCTCATTCATCTAAGAGCTTTCATCTGACAGGAGAGTTTTAAAGGGACCGTTTCCTGATGTAAACCTGCCATGTTTGGGAGGAATGGTAAGAGGAGCCTTTCTTGTTGCCACTGACAATGATCTGGCTCAGACCTGGGGTGGGCCTCACCAGCACATCTCCCTCTGTGCCAAAGCAGCTGTCAGAGATCTGTAGTTAACACATCTCCCAGGCAGGACCAATGGCAGATCTCATGGGTAGGATGCAGTGACAGCCTGGCAGTTAATTGGCCACAATACAGACCAGCATGGTATTTGAGCATGGGAAGAAAATGCTGTTGGGAGCAAGGTAGGCCCCTGTGCTAGAGGAAGAACATCTCAACAGGCAGATCACTAGGAGCAGCACTAGGGGAGAGGGTCACACACAGTCAGCAACAGCATGCAGCTTCTTGAGAAGGAGCAAGGTCTTGTTCCAGGACACCTGTGCATGGAGACAGGCCTCTGTGACATGTCCCCACTGTGCAGGGACACAAGAGCCAGCTTTGCTGTATGCTCATGCTTTACATTGAACAGAGAAGCAAGACAGGTCAGGCTTGCACCTACTCCCATCTCCAGTGAGATTGGGAAGTTTGCAACAAGGGCATTGCTTGCTAGAGCTGTAGGAAGGGTCAAGAGCTGCCTTCAAGAAAGGAGAGGGGTCCAGGAAATTCTGTTTTCCTGCCTAAGGCTAAGAAAAGGCCTGGTTTATTTAGTAAGTTTTCAGAGCTCTCTTGTGAGACAGAAAGAAACCAAAGTGCCCAGTTCACTTGAGACAGCAGCAGTGCCCTGGGGTGCTGCTAGCCAGCGCTCCCCCACAAAGTGACCGCACTGTCCTCCTCCCCCTGCATCACTTGTGAGGCTCTGTGGGGTGGAAGTGGGTGTCGTGCAGCTAGAAGTGACTGTTCCAGCTCCTGACGAGCTTGTTCTCATTAATGAGGAGGCATAAAAACCATGAAGCCCACTGGGCCCATGCTGTTGCCCCTGTCACCTGCCTGAGGTTGAGGCAATGTGGATGCATTGACAAGAGGTGCTGGCCACCGGCCCTGCACGCTTCAGTAGTTGGTCTCCATGCTGGAGTATGCTGAGCAGGGAAAACTTGTTTAATGCATAATTAATGAGGCTACTGTTATTAAATATTAAGGTTTCTCGGTTTTGTGGTTTTTACTTCAGACAAGGGTTATTTCCCCCACTGCTGGCCTCCTTGTACTAACATACCACTGTGCCAAGTTGCTGAGAGGATATGGGACTGGGCAGTGTCCCAGTACACCATGAAATGAGCCTGAGTTGCACTGCTCATGAGCTACAAGTAATCTTGGAGGCTCAGGGGCACTGAATGGAGGTTGCTGGGCCTGAGTGCAGTCTCCCTGGCCACCAGGCAGCACAGATGTCCCCTATACCTGCCGTGCACGTGCCCTTGCTGGCTTCCCTTTGGCATGGGGCTGTGGACAGTGCTATGAAGTAGCTCTTGGTGTCAAATGAAGACCTCTGTGCTCACTCCCCTGTGAGTATCTCCAGCTCCATGTATTTGTCAGCATCAGAGGGTGGCTCTGACCAGAACCAAAAGCCTCGTGTATAGTGGCCAGTTGCACAGCAGCCCCAGGGCCAGGCAGTCAGTCCTGTGCAGGAGGGAGGCTCCTGGTGCTGGTGCTTTCCTTTGCATCTTCATCTCTTGGTCTTTCCATTTCTAACCTCTGCGATGATGACTAAAGGCTAATGGGATTTCTGTTCTTGCCCCATTTCTTTTCTTTGCAGGTGCCAGTGTCCCCAGTTGCCCGAATGTCTCAAGTTAGTTTTAACTCCTGTATTTATCTTTTGACACCTTTTGCTTTTTCTTTCCCTTTCTCTCTCGTCTCTGTAATTTTTGTTTCAATGTCATGAAGGTCACCCTCACTCACAGCAGACTGTAGAATGGCAGTGATTTCACTTTTTGACATGATGTGCAGGGCCAAGCTCGGGTACTGTTTGCACGGCACTACAGCAGCTCACCACAGCACAGTACAGAAGGAAGGGCCCGGGTGCTGGGCTGCCAGGATGCTCCTGTGGCATCCGTTTGGTACTGCGCCTCCTGCCCCCTTGCAGTGCCATGCCAGGCTCTGCTGTGGCACCAGGCC
>JBCJKH010047519.1:8788-21239 GCA_039877255.1 Loriculus beryllinus
TGTTTGAAGAGCTGTAACACCTTTCAAGAAATGGGATCCAAAGTCTTTAGAGGCTTTAACATTAGCAAACACTAATATCAGCACTAAACCAGACACCTCAGTAAACCTGTGTGTGCACTTTGGCTGGGTAGGGTCAATCCCAAACACTTCTCTCACTGCAAGTAAGAACTACATCAATGTGTTCCCCCCTCCAAAATGATCTCACACCATTTTCACATCTGTACATCACACTGTAGCAATTTTCACATCTTCTGAACACTGCAATTAGCTGAGCATCATCAATAACTGTTCTCAACACAGATTTCATGGTTTGTGATTCAAGCAGACAGAATCTTTGCACCGAAGGATTTAGCCCAGACAACTGTAGATCAGTGCAGTAATACAAGTTACTCACTGTAACAGCTTTGTCATGAAAATACATTAATTTGGAGCAATCTATTACTCTGTTGACGTAAGATGGGAAGTCTTACCCTACAATGCCTATCTGGAGGGTATGTACTACTCTGGTACCCACCGAATGTGGTCTTTGGAGAAAACTTAAACGCAGTACCCTTTGGTTCATAGGGAGCTCACAGACCACTTTGGAGATAAATCTGGGGGTACTCTACAATTGGCACAGAGGGAAAGAGAAGTGAAGAGAGAAGATAGGCCATTGCAATTGGGATATCCCCTGGCTGAAGGAAAGGTGACAGAAGTCTCACCAAGAAGATGATTGGCAAGCAAACTGCTGAAGCACCAAAGGGCTGGCCACTGCAGCCCTGTGTTACAAACTTCAAAGGGTCCTGTAGAAATAACTCCCCTTTCTGGGATTTCAAACCCACTTGTGTTCAAAGCTCCACCCTATGGGTGACAGGTCATGCCACAGCATGCAAACATCTTAATGAAGTCAATGCTATCCACAGAAAGACACCAGATTTTAGCCCAAACTACTGACAGCACTGAGACTCTCACCTTTAAAGCAATCCAACCTACAGTACTTAACTAGCACTCAACTCTCAAAGGTCATGCTGCTGTCAAAGATTCCTCTCATGCCAGTAGAATCAACTCTAACACCTACCATTCACGTCAAGGGTGTTGACACCTGGAATAAGTGAGCACCTGAAATTCTTTACCATCAGATCCAGGAAGGGTAGTTCTCCAAGACTCCTTAGGTAAAGGTGAAGATTTCAAAATCACAAATGCTTTGGCTCTGATTTTTATGTCTTAATTCTCATTATCGGAAAAGGAAGCGAGAATGAAAGTCACTCTCCCTGACCAGTAATAAGGACAGCATCAAGAGACTCAAAAGCAGGTAGGAAATGTAGTTATAGAGCATTCACCTTGAGGCCTTGCCACTCAAGAGGGGCCCACAGCAGGTACAAGGACTGCTGTGCAATAGTGAGGCCTCTGATCACTGATAAGCAGCTGCCTGATGTGCTAAGGGCAGAGAACAGGAAGAGGAAGAAAACTGCAGTGGTGGAGAGGGGAGATATCTCAAGTGTACCCCAGTGGTGCTAAAGAAATATAGATGGATTCTCACAGGTGAGAACGCTTAAAGAAGCACAAGCATTTCTCACTCATCAGTAAATGTGAACCAAGAGTGGTTCAATGCTAACTATGACCACCTTTCCTAGTGACAAAGCAAAAAAGCATCATACCAACGATACCTCTTTTCATACAACACATGAAAAAGGCCAAAGTAGGCACAAGAAGTTCTCCAGTCTACATGCAATGATAGAGTCACATTGGTGAGTACTGCTCAGAGACAGAACAACCCCTCAAGTGTATCTGAGCTACAAAAGAGATTCTCAAAAAGCATTTGAGGAGTCATTTAAAAGGCTGTATAGACAGGCTGCAAAATAACTACAGATAATGAGTTTTCAATCTTTCTGGCTAGCCAGAGAGCAGCTACAAAAGCTTCCATGATGCTGTTTTCCCAAGTAAGCAACAGTTACAGTTGCCACTTACAAATTCAGGTTCATAAAGAACAACTCAGATAACTACTTTCACATCACCCAAGACAGCAGAACAGATGTTATTCATGACTTGCATCAAGCTCATAACCATTCAAACACAAGGTTATATAAAGACATTTTGAGTTCAAAAGTGAGTTACTGCACAAAACTTAAGCATTCCTCTTGTCATTAGAACTGGATCTTATGTCAACACTAAATTTACTTCTATTCACTTTATATCTATGTTATTCGGGCTCTATCAGCTATAGTGAAATACCTCCTATAGCATGCCCCTCTATGGGGCAAACATCTGAGAAACACCAGAATGCAAAGGTGCACAATGGGTAAATCAAATCTGAAGTAATGCTGACAGAAGTTTCGATCCATTTATCTGCTATTTAGCCCTTATTTCCTAACAGATGTCTGCTAACTGACACATCTACACCTGTTTGGGAAAAGACACTTAACCATCTTCAACCACCATGTTCTCCTGGAATGGTTGCAGTCAGGAATGTAATTCATAGAGAAGTTTCTTTGGTGGTTGGTTGCTCTTAAAGAGACCTGTAATTTAATACAAAACTAGCTTTTGACCCTATAGATGACTATGCTTGTGGGAGAAGGACTGAAGAGGAAGAAACAAAGGGTAGAATAAACTATACTGCACAAACTACTTTTGCTGGTGTAAGCTGTGGCTAAACAGTGTATTTCACCAGCTTAACATAAAAACACGGCAAAAAGCTTGCAACTGTAGGCTTGATTTTCAAGTGCTTTCTAGGACTTACAAACTGATTAGTTGGTTGAGATGCAGCATTTACATTTATTAGGATACTGCCATCCCAGCATTAAAATCTGCTAAATACAAAATGGGGGGGAGGGGAGGGAATGGGACAATTTCATTCTAATCTCTGATGCAGCTCTGATAAATGTCCATAATCTTACAGAAATCCAACAATTCTAAGAATCAATGCAGGAAAAATCAGCCAGCAGAATGCAGAGATTACTCTAGAGAAAAGGCTATTACAAGAAACCCAGAAGAAGCTCCAGCTAAAATTGTACACACAACTACGAAGGATAAAATCACTTCAGAAAAGGACTGAAAAAGCAAAAGCTTAGCTGACAATAGTCTCCTAAATCAGTTAATACAGCTGAAAAGCTCTTTAAATACAAGATATACTGCCATTTTCTCAACAAGTAGTCAGCAATGACCTTGTCTGTACAAAATGTAGCTTCCTTCTTTCTGTTTGCAGAAGCTCCGATGCTTCTTGATTTCTATCAAACAGTATAAAAATAACTTCATCTACATTCAGTACCCACAAATATCTAGAACTAACATTCAGTGTAGCTCCATTTAAATCATCACTCAAATGTAAACATGAGGTTTTCTAATACCACAAAATTAACTCCCTTTGAGGATTTGTAGAAGTTCTCTCCATTTATGCTATTCAAACTTCAGCTTAACCAACTGAATTATAAATGCGACAAGGAAATTTACCTAAATTAAATCTGCAAAGGAAAAAATAGAGATCATTCTTCTTACAATAGTTAATGAAAAGCAATCTTTAAGTGCAGGATAACCTACTGAAGCCTGAATTATCCAGAAGTCAAATTAAACAACAACTTGATACTTCACAATATGAAGAGATAAAATTTAAGTCCTTTTCATGGAGATACTTCAAAGAATCTGCAGTGAGTGAACAAAAGCAAGCAAGGGACTGCAGGAAAGAAGAAAGCCTCCTGCATTTTGAATCTCCTGCCAGATTTTGAGTTATCTGAAAATCAGTTCAAAGAAGTTACAGCTCTTCCTTTGTGGATTCATCACAGCAAAAGCCACATGCACAGTTCCCAAAGCCGTGGTGGGGTTTTCACGTGGAAGTGTTGAAATCTCTTCTTTTTCTACTTAGGAAAAGTTGTGCTTTTTGACAACACTCCGTATGGGACGGTGAAGCACTTCAAGGAGAAGTGTGACAGTGTAAGGAATGAACACAACTGATCACACCTCAGGCTGTGAAGCTGCTTCACTCCAAACACGATTACTACTAGAAGAATCCAACATTAACAGGAGTATCACTACAGGGATAAAAGCAGTCGGAGTAGCTTGAATGGGAAAAAACAGAACTTGCATTTTGACCACCAGTTAAGTCAAACAACAGATTTCATTACTATTTAGAAAATCTGTATTATGTAAATGGAAACAATTGAAAAGGCCATCAGAGGGAAAAATATCCTATGAAGAGTGTGGTTTGGACTAACAAAACACACACTGGCCCAAAAGGTTACTTTTCCTCTCCATCACTAAACAGATAAAAAAAGCAAGCATTTAAAGATGTATACGATAGTTCCACAATAAAAACGGAAAGATGTCTGGAAAGAGGAAGGGGAAATTAACGTAATTTAAGAGATGTGTACTTTAAGAATACATTGTTTAGTAAGCAAATATGTAACTATCAACATACAAATGAAAGCCCTGAACTGAAGCATCAGTTTAAAGACTGAGTTCTGCTAACATCTGGAAATTCAAGGCCTTAAGAGAACATACTAAGATGCTGTTTCTGAAGCTTATTTATCAATGCAGTTTCTCCCTCAGCTAAGATTAGGCATATAACACTTTAATTATCACTGATACTTAATAAATAACTTTACAGTCCATCAATATCCAACTAAATTGACTGGCATTCTTCACAATGAGAATTACCATAAGCAATAAGCTGCAGAGAAATAATTCACCTTCATTATCATTTCTCTACCAGTTTAAGATACGGATCAACACACCACTTGTGTAACAAACATCTGCACGTTTTCAGCCACCCTTCAGCCTGTTTTTCTTGACCACACAAACTAGCTCTTCATTGGCTGCATTTACATACCTTAAATATAACAGTTTCTCTGAAATCAGGAAAGCTTAAAGCACAGAATGACATCATTCCACTCCATACTAATGGCACTGTACATAACCTTGGCATCACCCTTAACACTTTTTCTTTCATTATGCAGTCAGCAAAACCTCGTCAATACATCACCTGTGCAGGAACTGCCTCTACCCTTCAGCTACAGAATCACTCTCTCCACCAGTCTGAAGTACTACCTACTCCTTCACCATATCATCACACAAGCTTTACATAAGGCACACCAAAATACACTGGCATACCCTCTTACTTAAGTACCACATGAATGCACTTCAGAACAGAGTTACATGAGATCTTGCCCACCTCACAGAAACTGATGATTCCTTACAAATTCCTAGTCCAAGTTTGCACACCCATTTTCTCAGCTGAAACCAAGTAATCCAAAATCCAAACCAGTAAGTTTCTTCACTGAAGTGCTTCTCTAAGGAACCAGCTGACTTGCATAAAAAAACATGCACTTTGTGTCTAAATAAATACCAAAAACCACAAAGCAAAACAAAGCTTTTGGAAACATCTGAGGCAGCACCTTCCATGCGCTCACTGTAAGAAAACAGCCTGTTACATGTCGAGGTTTGTTTTCAAATACCAATCTGTACAGTGGTGTTAAGACTTGTGAGGTGTTATTACACTGCAAACCCCACTGAATTTTAATAAAAACATGAAGGAGGCAAAGCTAATCATGACAAAAAAATCAAGTTAAGGTTGTGTACGTCAAATCAGTGCATCCCCTTTTGTGTTCCACCAAGCAGCAACATTCTGTTGTCCAAATTACTGTCTTCACATACTATGCATTGTTCTAGAACTTGAAACTTGCATTTTATGTATGGGGTACAGATGCCTGTAAATGAGGCAGGATTCCACTGAAATCAGTCAGAAGACTGTTTTGTACAAGATACTGAAGGAAACCGTGAAATAAGATTGTGCCATAAACAATACTACATAGGTACAATCAAAGTAAATAAAACATATGTGCTATTTGAGAAACACCATGTTCTAAGTATAGATACTTGCATTCCAAGTAATATGAAAGCAAGCATTTTAGATGCATGCTTTAAGTAAACGCCTTCTTAATTTTGACCACTGAATAAGCCTTTGTAAGTCTCCTGAATAGAAAACAGTTTATCAGCTTCATCTCCACTGAATGAATCCTGAGCCTTGTCTTTTGGGAAGTCTGACAGAGAACTTCACCAACCTTCCTCCCAGAAAACCACAGAAAAATGGGATCTGCTACAGGTATACAGGACACATCATCACCTTGATGAAGAGCAGACGGTTTATTGTCAGTCCATACCTGCCATCAAATCTGTCACCTGTGGAATTCTGACATACAGAGAAATACATCAGTTGATCTTCACACATTCACTGCGCTTCAGTCTTCCCTTTCCTGATATACTGCATTACACACCTCTGAAATTCTTCAATGTAACTACACTCTTCTCTATTAATAAAAACAAAAAACAACTGCAAAGAGCTTACTGTGCAACACATACACTTACGTCCTTACGAAGGAAAACGCAACGCAGATCCCTGAGAAGATTCCACTCTAAAATTTGATCTCTATTTATAGATCTTCAACCAGGAATTAGGTCAGCCATATTTTTCTTATTTTGAACACAAAAATAAAAAAATATCTTAAAACAAAAGCATTGCTGCATAAAAAATACCCACAAATATTACAGACTTCATTTCTTTACACCAGAATTATGTTCCCAGATACCACATCTTTTGTAGAATAGTATCAGGTTGCTTGTTTTTACAAATTATTACGAGAAGTGATCAATTCGCTGTACTGTTTGGTATTTTGGGGTTTGGTTTGGGGTTTTCACCCCCCGTCCACCCCTCCTCCCCCCCAAGTTGTTTTATGAGGATATTATGTTTAGTAAAACCATTAAGCTATTTTTTGGGGGTAGAAAAAGCAGTAATAAGGTTTGAAAAAATATTTACTAGAAATCAGTTTTTCCAATAAACAGATTCTAAACCATGAAGCCTGATGATATCTATTAATATCTAAATGGATTTAAATCTCTGCTCCCATTAAGGCCACTTTTACCTAAAAGCAGTATCTCGTGCTATTTTTCTAAGAGTAGTTAAAGCAGCACATTAATAGTCAAGCCATGTTGTTACTGTAGCAACAATGATTTCTGGTAGCCATTTTCTCTTCAGCTTTAACACTGTTTCAAAGCCAACAGTCCTTACTGCAATCTCTGTTTAAACCCAAAGGCGGCAAACTGCTCAGCAGTTTTCCTCTCTGCCTGCATACTTCAGACACCTCCCTCGAGTCTCCCTTCAGCCTAATGTACTTACCTAACATTCTTTCCTAACGCTGGACTCCCCACAGTCTCAGTTTACAACGAAAATGGAACAGTATGGCAGTCCATTTAAAAACAACCAACCTATCTATGTTTTGGAGACTAAACGGTCTGCAGGACACTCGGAAGAGCAGAACAGTGATGCAATTCATGATGTTAAACTGCAAGCTCTAAGAATGCAGCTCAAGACAAGATCACCAGGAACCAGGCTTTATAGCCTTGGTCATTGCACTGCCAGCAGTCACAGAGAGCCCCTTCTCAGATCACAGATTAGAAAATCAAAGTAAGTGCTGTAGCTGAAAGCAGTATCTTGGTGGATTGACGTATCTCTGCTTTTTCTGTATCTAGAAAACCAGTTTAAGACAAAACAAACATACACGGTCATTTCTAACCCCTCCTCTACATTTCTGCAGTCTTAAACTGAAACGCTTTCCAGGCTTGCTTACCACTGCAATGAAGTTCTGAAAAACAGGTTAAACCTAATGTTCTAAGGCTCAAGATCAGTGATAAACGACACTAATTTCACTCCTTTCTTAAAAAAAATATAAAATCTCCCTATCTTGTATCATGACAGTTTGAAAGACAGCAATGTGACAGCAGGGCACTAAGAAGAAAGTCAAGTACATAAACATTCGTAACAGCAATGGGAGGAAGTAGTGAGCTGGTATTATTAGCATCCTACAGAACAGGATCCCAAGTCCAAATTCAGTTCCTCACAAGTTTGTTCCAGTTGAACAGGTAGCTATGCTGGGATCACGAGCTCTAATGCCCGCTGTTGTCTGTCTAGACAGTGCCTTTGACTCTTCCTGTAGACCGTGGCAGGAAAGGGATTCTCCTTGTTCATAGGCCCAGCGAAGTGCATTTTCTATGCATGTGAAAATGTAAACTCTTAACATAAATTTCCTAGAGCTCTCATGCACACTTACATCTCCATAAGTATTTGCAAACCTCTGCTTATAAACTAGTAATAAATATCTCCTACGTAAGGGCTTAAGCTTAAAATGAAGACAGGCTTAAGCTGAACTCTGAAGTGGTGTGGCTGAGATGATATTCTGATATCCCTATGACAGTTACCTCCAGCAGAGGACAGAAAAGACACTCTGGAGTATTAGTATCTGTAAACAGCACTGCTAACTCCCAAAGAGCCTGCTTGCTCATCAGAGGACTAAGCTATCATTACAAAGAATGTTCTAGTATGACAAAATAATCATATAATATAATCACCTAAAAATACAAAATCTACTGGCACTATCACCTCAATGGTTTCGTCCAAATATATATACATTTTATTAGTCACATATATGTAACTAGTAACATAAAGCCTGTCCTTGATTTTGCAGGAGCCTGCTTACTGATGACAGAGGATTGGTTTTGGTGAAGGAGTAAAGTTAGACTATGCTCTCTATTGACAGCTATTGAAAATGGGTTTTTTAAGCAAGTAAAAATCCATTCCTTACTGTGTTCACTCTTGGTGGCACTTTAAGCTTCCAACATTGTCCATCATCTACTTAAGTAGGAAAAAACTATTTCCTACTTTACATAAGTTGTAGCAATGCAACATAATCAAACCAATTGTGTTTTATTATTACATCTTTATGCTAGATAGCTGCATAGTGTGTCTGTGTCATCTCCCCCCCTTTTTTTTAATAGGAACAACCCACATCTTACAACCCAGGTCATACTACCTGGCATGCAAAGCAAACTGGGGCAGATGCCTCCACACACCTCTCTGAAATGCAGTCTGAGACCAACAGTTACCATTCTGAACACTCCATTGAACCACCACGACAACCAGAGATCAGCTCTGACACAACATCTATGTCTCATTAGCAAGCTCCTGTTCATGGTCCTTGTGTCCGGTTTTATTACTAACACATTTAATTAACTTCCATATAGGGCTGTTTCCTGTAACACCATGTCCAAGCGTTTGTAAAGTTACTAAGCCTTTGCTCAAAATTATTCCAAGAAAGGCATTTTACTATGAAGCAGATATTCTCAACGTCTACCCCAAGGTCTCTCTACCCAGGTTACACGGTACCTTGAGGTCTCTTTCTACATAGTTTAATAAACATCTATGGAGTCTCCATGTCAGATTGCAAGACAGTGTAGCAGCCCAGGCAGGCTTCACTTCCAAGGTTAAGGCTTCAATAATCTTTTTCTCTTCAAACTCAAATGCTTTAAATGCTTGTGGACTTTGTATCACTGTTCACTTCCTTTTGCTTAGCCATCAGAAGACTTCTCTCTTTGATTCTTTTACTATTTAAATTAATTCTTCCAAACATGTAACAACCAATGGACAAGCTCAGTCCTTCCAATTTGCATTTTTTTAGTAACAAGATGCCTGGGATTTCGGGTGTAAGTGTGCAGCGTTTCTTGCAGAGACTTATCTCTGTTCATCTGGATATAGGCAGCAAAGTATCTTGGTTTTTACTACCTTGTCACACCTGCAGATACATAACTACTGGCCTACTTTTCACTAGCCAACTGTAGTGACACACAACCAACAAACTGAGGCAGGGCATAGAGCTTCTAACAAATACGTTTAAGGGTCACAACATCACTTCCACACAACAAAACAAGAAAGACCCATTACATCGGATGTGTTTGGCCACTTCATCACCGCCGTTTTGGTCATGTAACATAACACTGCTGTTCATAAGAAATGCTGATCTCATGCTAAAAATGCTGATGTCTTCATCATATGATGAATGAGAGCAGTGAATACCACTGCTCTGGCTACAGGAAAGCATCCTTTTGTTACACCTCCAAAGAAGCTGTTAAGATTTTTAGGAATGACAACAGCAACAAGCTGTTGGTTATCCTCACCTGAACACCAGCCAACTGGCTGTCCTGAGGCACCTCATCTGGTTGGGGATTAAAAATAACATATACACTTGATCTGTCAATTTTCCTGACCAAAACTGACTTCCCAATCAAACCTTCAAAAGTAGCTCAAGAAATAAGACATATAGCCTAAGCCTGCTTCATATGCTCTACACTGGATTACAGGGGTACTACAAAAGAACCAGATTTGCATGGGCTGAAGTTGCATAAAAACAAGAGCATAAAATTAATACACACACAGCTGGCACAAGCCATTATTACTCCATTTCAGAATGCAGATACAAATGATAGGGTTGTTAACTGAGGCAAAGAAACGTGTATGTTTCCCATTCCTCCCTTGTACCCTAAAAAGCACATAACCCTGAGACACACATATTTTCTTCTAGCAAGTAAACAGCTTTTGTTACTGGAACTAATAACAAAGCTTCTTAAAACAAATGGAAGCAAGCCTCCAACATAAAGGAAACTTTGCCGCTGTCCTGGACACCCACAGTTTTAATGGCCACCAAAATACCTCCTGCAAAGACTTCATAAGCTCACACAGATATTGACTATGTCCCAAAAACTTAAGTCATCCACATCAACAGAGGCTCCACGACTACTTTGAGGCCCATGAAGAGTTGACTATTTGCCTGCTGACTGGCCGCTGAGCTACTATCTTAACCCAGTACTGATGATTTTGTAAACATACAAGTTAAGATTTTCAAGGTTAGTATTTTGTGTTTGTTTTCAGCTGGAGCACCAAAGAAACTCTGATCAACACTAAATGCTTAGACAATATCTATGAATGTGAAATCTTCTGGTTTAAATGGCTTAAAGGAGAAGGGAACTTTTCCCCTAAGTTCATGGACAACACACAGAAGCACACTTAATTAGGGCAATTCTGATCCGAATGCTCAGAATTTACCCAATTCCTATTTCATGAACTTTAAACAGCTTCCGAAAAAAGAAAAGGCAGGAATTACTCTCCAGAACTCTGTTAAAAGTGCAGAAATACATAAAGTATTGCTACAAATTTAAGAAATAACAAGTGTTTAGCCCCAGATCCACAAAATAATTCAGAGAACAAATAAAACAGAAAACGAAGTAAGTTACAGCACAGAACAGGTCAACTTCTCCCCAGCTAGGCTTCAGAATACCCTAACCAAGGGTATTCCTTGACTATATTTATGCCTAACAGAAAATTGCTAGAAATTTACAGTATCTAGAGGAAAACAGTGTGATATTTGTGTCTTTAATTTTTTATGAGGTATAGTCATAAAACTCTTCGATTTGCACTGAAGGTGAGACTAAAGGGAAGAGCAGAAGCATTTCGTAGTAGGGCTTTCTGTTGTTTTCTGGTTTGGTATTTGGTTTTTTACCTTTATAGTGTTGCCCTATTAAAAAACAAGGTAGGAATTCTGAGTCGAAAAGTACTGGTAACAAAAGATAACACTTTACATTTGTGCTCTTCCAAATAAGCTGTTGATTAACATCACACAGCTTTGGTTTTTATTTCTGAATGCTAAAATCTCCTCTAAGGTCAGAAGAAATGCTAATGAAGATACAGTGACAGAAAACAGGAAGAAAAAAGACATCATCAGGAATGTAAAAAACAATGCTCTTTCTCCTGCTGAAAATGGCATTCCAGAAGATGACTTAAATAGAATGAAAGGAAAGTTAAGGTAAAACTGTTAGCCAGAAAGAAAGTGAAGTCACAGAGAGCCTACTGTGTACAAAACCACCCTACATCTTAGTATAACTAAATTGGAAGAAGACTTTAAGATCATCATTGAAACCACAACACAAGGGATCACTAATTAATCCTCTCTCCTTTATCTTTACATCCTTCGAAAAACAGAATGCATTAGCATGCTTCAGGACCAGCTTACTATATAGACCTAAAGCCAAATTACTTGAACTACATTAAGCAGAACTTCATTTAAATCAACAATCAACATCCTAAACATCAAATTATCACTCTGCAGAAGTCAAACAAATCCACTTTTCTCTAAATGGTTTAACAGACAAAACCCACCCAACTCATCTTTAATGCTTCAAGAAGACATGAAGAACTGTTCTGTTGGGATATGGGAGTACTTTTCATGCAGAACTATAACCCTCTATAACTCCCTAATGGACACTGCTAGACTACCAAAGAGACTGCAGAACATGGATGTCATCACAATTTTATAAATGTCAATATGTTACCCTCAGTATAGCCTTAATTTAGAACCCAGTATCTAGTTCCCTAACACAATACTGTTACACTGGAAAACAATAAAGAATATTTAGTTTGTTTCTACGTAACCAGTTCTGGTGTCCTCAACATAAAAAGGACATGGAGCCGTTGGAGCAAGTCCAGAGGGGGCCATGAGCATGATCAGGGGCTGGAGCACCTCCCATATGAAAACAGGCTGAGAAAGTTGGGGCTGTTCAGCCTGGAGAAGAGAAGGCTGCGTGGAGACCTCAGAGCAGCCTT
>JBCJKH010047521.1:3627-18677 GCA_039877255.1 Loriculus beryllinus
TGCGAGCTTTCAAACGGTGCTACCCACATAGCCCTCGCTCCTCGCATGTTCTCTACAAGTCCATTTGAATCCATTTTGGCTTTCTTGGCTGAGCAGCAGTCTTCAGCAGGAACATTTGAACTCTGTTCCCATGTTCTTCAGGCACTGGTGCAGTTCATTGGAAGGCTGAAGCAGAACTCCCGATGGGGCTGCTGGAAGGAGGATCAGTTTTGTTGCAGTAGAAAGCTTTGATGTGTTGAGGCTGTTCTTTCTCCTTGTGATGTTAGTACTATGTTCAAGTCTCATATCCTCCAGCTTCTGGACTGAATATAGTCTGTGTGCCATGTCAGGCAACACAGTAGAATGTACCATGAAACTGCTTAATGCTGTAGAAAATTGCTAATGCAACAAAACAGAGCCCCTTGAAAAATCAGCTAACGCTTCATTATGCCCTTCTGGGTCCCTTTTGACCCCATTCACAAGAGCATTGCTTCCCACAGAACAGTTGTAGATCAGAGGAGCTGCTTGGGTGTCTGCTGCTGCCTCCCTGGTGTTATGTGCTTTTTTCCTCTTCCAGTCACCCAACAAAGCATCCCATTGGGGATTGCAGCTCTCCAGCAAAGCTCAGTCCTGGTCAAGGGGAAGCCAGAGGACTGAGGGATCTTTGGTGTTGCTTTTGTTCCCCTTGCTTGCTACTACTGAAAGAGGAATGCGTGGAGACTGAGAGCAGGTCATCAGCATGTTCTCTGTGCAGGTGTTATTTAGCCATTTAGTTGATGCTGAGCTACAGCAATAAGAGAAGAATCCATAGCTGAAGCAGAAATACACTTCATGGTGGATGACACAAGTTTATGTTGGGTTGGCAAAATCAGTGTCCTGTGGATTGGAAGCTGACTGCACTATCACCTTAACCATATGTATTTTTATCTGATGAACTACCTAAGCAGGAATACCTGGTACATCATGGATAACCTAGAGAAAGAGGAGAGGAGGCAAGATGCATGGCTGTAGTTCACATTGCTGCTTTGGCTACAGAAGGAGCATAAAAATACTCCAGTTTGAAAGGAACATGAAAATACTCAAACCAGTGTGACACTACACACACTTCTCTACAAGTGTAAAGAGGCTCCACATCATTGAGGCAACATAAAAGGTGCTTGGGCCTTTCTGAAAGGAGGGGGGAGCCTGTGGTTGTGTTGATAGACTTAAGCCCCTTCCAGCCCCTCTGCAGCTGGGTAAATCTCCCTAGGATTGGGCTGGCTAACAGAAATATTGGCATTCCTCAGTGCTGGGTGAGTGAGTACAACTGATTCATTTCTTTGCTCTGCAGAGTAATTCTAAGCAGCTTCTTTTTAACTGAAAGGATCAAAGTCCTCAGATGAGAATGTGGTGAACTTGATACTTCTCCACAAGCCCAATAGGCATGGACAATATACATTCTGTAACCGAAACCTTTTGGGGTTTGTGTAATACAATACCCTTTCTGTAACCCCCACCCTTTTCTCCATCCTCATGACCCTGCTGCAGCTAAGGGACCGGACAGTAGAAAAACATGTCAAGCATGAAAAGCAGCAACTTGAGGGCAAACATGACCCCTCCGCTGCTAGTTACTGAACTTCTGAAAGTACGTCAAGCAAGCAGAATCAGCTAAAAAGGGAGGCTGGGGACACCTCATGTTGTGCGAGATGGGAGGTTAGGTCTTTGCTCTTTAGAACTAAAGTGTTTTGTTTTAATCATGGGGAGAGCTGCTGGCTTGGCACTGTGTGAAATGGATTTCTGAATCCTGAGGAAGGAGGAATTTCTCAAAACAGTAAGGAAAACAAAAGTCAGCAACAGGGAAGAATTGGCCAGCGTTTTTACAACAGGAAATGTGGAGGATACTGAAAAGAGAAAAATTAATGACACTGGGAGTATGATCCTGTTAGCTGTTATTGTTGACACCTCATCATTTCCAGTCTAAAATGCCAGCTAAGGCCATGTTTCACTTGACACTAGCTTAGGTCATCTTTACCTTGCCCAAAGAGAAAGAAACATCAAGCAGTAGATCGAAACTCTATAATAAAAACGGGGTGCATCACCAGAAACTCCTGTGCCTTTGGAATCGGATCAGCAGCCACAACATGGCTGCTGCAGAAACTCTGTGTGTGTTGCTTGCACCAAATATGTTGCTGCATTTTATTTTCTGAGGTAGAGTGAATGTTCCATTTTGAGCAGTGGAAAATGCTAGCTTATACCTATTTTAAACACAAGTGTAATGTTTTATAGCCCATAGAGGGATAATTACAAAGTACAAAATCACAGATTTTATAGCAGATTTTCCCAGGAGTGCAGTTAGGAAAACAGTATGTGTCATGTAGCCAATTTAGATAATGATTCTGATAAAGATAAACTGAATTGTTTATAATAAGTAATTGGGTCTACTAAGGCCCAAATGACACAGATGAGTACACAAGCGTAGAGGCACAGGAACTTCAGATGCCCCAGATCATGTGCTTTGGCTCCTGCTTCCCAACTGCCCAGCTTGTGTTTGGCTTGGAGCTGATGCTGGGGCTGATCTTTGCAGTGCAATTCACTTTCTCAAGAATAGTGAAGAATAAAACCAGTTTGAAAGCTTTCCTTTGCTGAGATTCCAGGGTGGTGGCTCTTGCAAGGGTCTGGGCTGGAGGGGAGGTGGAGCAGCCAGTTCCTATTTCCCAGTTGGGCTGGGAGGCACGCAAAAGCCTGAATATGGGGAAGAAAAGCCCCAGCTTTCTTGCTCCTAAGGAAGTCCTAAGGCTTGTTTAGAGCTGAACCGTGAAGAATACTGGCCTGGTAAATATACAGTGGCACTTTACCACAGGCAGGAGATTTACTTGTTGAGTAGATTATCTCTCTTGAGATAAGACAAAATCCTTCAGACCCTAGTGGAGTATCTTGCCTAGCCTATTAGTAGATGACAAGATGCAGTTTGGGCCCAGTAAGCCTCTATCAATCACAAGATGAAGTAAAGCCCTAATTATCATTTAATTGCTGCCTTCAGCTTGAGCTGCCCTTCTTCACAGCTTTCTGCATCCATTTGAGATTAGGTTGCACTAAAATGAGAACCGTAAAGGGCCTGGCAAAGGTGTGAAATTCCCTGGGTAACTGAATTAATGGCAGTGTGTTCCTGCTGCTGGGGGGTTTCTGTTCTCTATGAAGACAGAATGAGTGAGGGCAAAGGGACATAATGGGGAATTGGCAGGGATAGCTCTCAGCCATTTGTTCACAAAAAGAATGACACAGAACATGCTGGTTTGGTCAAACTCGAGGGGGAACAAAGGAAATACTGCTCACAAACATTTGATTTTATGCTAATTTTGTGGAATTATGTTGTGAACTATTCCATTGAATAAGAAAAGTAGTATTATGTTAGTCTGTGCAGTTGAGTATGAGCTGCAGGCTATGAGCATTGGTAACTGTAGGTTTTCTTTTCTATGCTATTCTGAAATTGATTGGCATACAGGTTTAGGGTGTTTGAGATTTGGTTTTAGTTTTTAAGCAAGGCTTCTTGTTGATCTGTTTTCATATGGTCTGCATGGCAGGTGTGTTTTCTAAGTAAATTGCAGAAGCAGAACAGTGTTTCCCATGATGAAACCCTAACAGCAGCCCTGACACTGACATTCATCATTAAGACACTTGTCTACACTATGTAACTTTGCAACATCAAATCCAGTTTCAAAGATAATTACAGGCCATTAGTGCCTGACACATGGAGTTTAATAACAGAGTAAATATTGTGGTGATCTTTGGAAATGCATAAATAAATAGATAAATACACAAAATAGAGTTGTCTGGCTTTAAAAATGAGCTCTTAAAACTGGTATTGCCTGAGAAACAGGCATAGTTGGAACTGGTCACTTAACCTCTTTAGATGAAAGACATAGTTCTATGAATCCATCATTTTAGTAATCTGCCTGGCAAGCAAATGGTACTCTTCCTAAACAGGTATTGCACGGCGCAGTGTTTGCTGTGTCCTGTAACAAGGTGAGCTGTGCAAACTTAATAGCTGGGAGCACAGGGCCAGCCCTTCCATGATGGTTGAGTTCCATGAGTTAAATATTGGGAATTCTTATGAGTATTTCTGGAAAATAGGCATGAATAGCTTGACAGATTTTTAAAGCATACCTCTTTTCCCTTAAAATAAAAATCCTGAGTGTTCCCTACAGTATAATGAAAATCCCTTTGTCTTGATGCTTCTTCGTTTTAATTGTGTTAAGATCCTTCGCAGTGACAGTGCTGAATGCCTTTTACACACATTCATTTACCCATGTGAAGTCAGGGAGTTCAGAATCTTCCTGGTTGTTGCCGAGAGACTCCACTGCTATTACCCACACAGTTTACAAGCCTGTCTTTGGCAATCACGAAACAGCAGGAGGTAGCGCTGAGTTTCACTCTAAGTGGATGTGCTCAGAGACGAACAGGTTTCTTTGAAGCAGCAGTATTTGGATTGATGGCCAGGAGCATTGCTGGTCAGGGGGTCCAGGGAAGAGCCATGCCTTGGCTCATACCAAAGCAGCCCCATAGGCTCGGGGCAGTGAGTCAGGAAGCAGCAGTGCATCCCCTAAGATTATCCTTCTGTTATTCGCTTGCTTTAGTGGATCAAATACTTCTCTTAGAACTGACTTCAGGCTACAAAAGCTAAGGATTAGGAGACTTTTGTTGGGCAGATGAGTGTGCACATCACAGCCTGTGCAGGACACCTCTGGGCACTGGGGTAGCAAGCTGCCTGGAGCACATAGAGATGAAATCTGCCTACCTGCAGAAGCTTTGAGACCAAAACTGTCATTCTTGCACAGGACTCTTAAGCACAGTTTAATACATTAAGGCAGGAGAAGGAAGTAGGCTTTCCTAGAAAAAGGTTTTTCTTTTGAAACAGAATAAACCTGGTGTCAGGAACAGAACGGAAAGGATGGCTGAATCTTTGGTTTAAATGTCCAGTTTAACCTAACAGAGCTTGTTATGGCTATCTTGCCGTATTCCTCAGATGTCTGATAAAGTTTCCATGCTGAGACTTTGCATAGGTGGATTTAAATCAATAATAGCTTTGCAGCCCAGTTATAAATCATGTGAAATTAAGGTTCATAACAGGAGAGCTGCTGTTGCTTTATCTGTAACACTGCAATGGTCTGTTAAGCCATTCCTTTAGTTAAGGAATTACACTGAGCAACACCTCGGCTGCTATTGCTGTACGATATATGCTTATAAATTATAACAGTGTTCCTTCATTACATTTTTCTACTGTAGGATCTAAAGTGCTTGACAGCAGGATCAGGAAGAGCTTAAGAGCAGGACAGGCATGTAATGAAGTGAGTACAAGTGAGTGCAACATGGAATAATGTCTCCCTTTCACTAATCGTGTGGCCCCTGGACCTCCTGATCCAGATGTCTTACCAATGTATTTTAGAACAGCATGTTCTCTCTTTTTACACTTGGCAAATCCAAGCAAAGTACCAGGAATTTTCAGGGTGCTCCAATATAAAAAACAAAGTACTGTTCCTTTCAGTAATATACTAATCAAGAGGTAGCATCATCTTAGCAATGTTAAGCATAAGCGGAACACTGGATGGCTCCAGTTTATTCAGTCCAGCACTTCCTCTGCAGTCATTAGGGGTTTTGAGTGTCTTGTGTTGAGTTTGACTGCATGAAACTGGATTGTGACTTGTCAGAATAATCTTGAAAAGGGTGGTGAGCTGGATGCTGTGTGCCAAGCACAGAAGAGGCTCTCAAATTATGATCAAAACAAGAAATAAGAGTTATGTAGAGACTTTTACAGGTGAAAAATAGCAGAAGAATGGTGATTATTTGACTTTTAATAGATCACATAAAATTCTGCTGGCTCCTGGGAAAGCAGAGATGGGTCAGCAGTTTTAAGGCTGGTGCATGCAGCCTGCACAGGTCATGCAGGGAGTCTGTGTCCTCTGAGCTTCCACATGCCCACAGTGTCACCACACAGAAACAGGGATTTAGATCACCCCAGTATGCTTGAAGGCCTTCAAGTACATCTGTGTCCTGCCATGGAAAAGTTTAGCTGTAATGAATCAGAAGTATATTGCCTCAGCTTTCTAGTCTCACATCCTCTGATCCCTGCAAGCTCTGAAAGCTGATGGCTTATTACCCCAAAGCATTCACTGCAGGTACAGCACAACCTGTGTGTGTTTGAGTTGCAGTTTGTGTTTAGCCCTTTTTATCTCTCTCACCTTGCCTCAGACTTGGGGAACTATAGCTGCTGCGCTCAAAATCCATCTCTGGGGAGTGTTTTATCCAGCAAAAGGCACTTGGAGAAGCAAGAAAGTCTTGACCAAGCCGAAGTCAGGCTTTCTCTGGGATGCTGGTAGTGGCACGTCCTGGGAGCAGGACAAGGGATGCCCAGCCTGAGCACAGAGATTGCATCTTCCCTACAGAACAGATTGTGTTAAAGCATCAGGCTCAGCTGGACACTCAGTGGGGTTTTCCCTGATTTTCCCATTTTCCTGATGCCATTGCACTTTCTGGAATTGGGTTGTGGGGGGGTTTAATTCCAGCATGGAATGGGGTTGGGGGGGGATCCCTGGATTTCAATCCCAACCTCTTCCTGGTGTGGAATTGGGAGGAATCCCAGTGCAGGGTAAGGCAGTCCCTGCCCATTCCTCTCTTTTGCAGGGATCCATCCGTGTCCAAATCCATCGAAAGGATCTTCAAGATCTGGGAGGACCGGAACGTGTACCCAGAGGAAACCATCCTGGCCCTAAAGGAAGCTCTGAGTGAGTTCCTTCCCCTTTACTCCTCTGCCAAGTTCCTTATGTGCATCCTTAAAGCAGCTCTGAAGCCTTCCATAGGAGCTGGAGTGATTCCAGCCAGGAGGAAGCAGGATGGGATGGAGAAGGGCTCTGGCTCTCCTTTGGAGCCTGCTTTGGGTACCAGTTGGGATAAGGGTTGATGGGGAAGGCGATGGAGGATGCAGAGTGGCTGGTACCCAGTGGTACCCAATGGTACCCAGTGGTACCCCATGGTGTTCAATGGTACCCAGCAGTACCCAATGGTACACAGTGGCATCCAGTGGTACCCAATGGTGTTCTGTGGTACCCAGCGATACCCAGTGGTATCCAATGGTACCCAGTGGTACCCAGTGATACCCAAACGACCCCATCCTGAAGTCCTTGAAGGGCAGGAACCCACTTTGCTGCTTCCTTCAGGGCCACATTGAGACCTGGAGAGGATGCAGGCACATCCCATATCCATTGGATCCTCTTCCCCCTTGCCCCGTGCTGTCCTGCCCCCCGAACCCCAGCGTTATCCCGGGAATTCCCAGCCTGCAAATCCTGCCCTGTTGTTTTCCAGGTACCACTTTCAAAACTCAGAAGCAGCTGAAAGAAACCCTCAGCAAACAACCGAATAAGGCGTGGAAGAAAGCTCCAGGTAAGGATCCCATGGGAATTCTTGGGAGCTGATGTTGGGATTGAGGAGGAAAGCGGGAGCAAACGGGCACCTTCAGAGCGTGCCAGGGAGCTGGTGCTGGAAACCTGCTTCTAAATGGTGATCCTAAAGGAATAAAGGAAGGAAAAACCCAGGGATTTGAGGGTGGAGTTGGGAAGAGGAGATGGAGCTCAGAGGACCCGGAGAGGAGCCCATCTGGGGCAGCAAATTGGCTGAAAGCAGCAGGGATGAGCAGGAGTGAGGTCCATAGCAGGGAACACGTTTAAGGATGCTCTGATTTACTCATCTCTTGTGTCTTAAAGCCTTAAGGGCTGGCGGAACATCCCATAAGCTCCGTCGGGTGCCTACATCAGCTTAATGGAAGAGTCTGGAAACGTTCAGTCCTTGCTTTCACATCCCAAGGTGCTTCCCAAACACCACTGGTGCTGTGTTCAGCATGGGTGAAGGGGGTGAAGCCTGCTGCTTCTCCTGGTTTTGAGGCAGAAAAGGATGGATTTCGGGCCTCTGCCTGAGCCTGGCACTTGGGAAGTGCTAGGAGATTCATTGCAATTCCTTGGATAAGGCTTTTGGATCAACCCTTGCAGGGGTTCCTCTTCCCGAAGGGCAGAGCATGGAGAGCTGTGTATGGAAAGGGATTGGAAGCAGGATCAGGAGCTTCTGGTTCAGTGCTGATGTGAAGCCTGTGCTTGTGCCTGTTGGTACCTTCTGCTTTCCCTTATCCTTTATCTTTATCCCGACAGCATCCACCAATCCCAAAGCTGCTCTGAAGTCCAAGATTGTGGCTGAGTTCAGGGTAAGTGGGATCCCGTTGCCCTGGGAAGCGATGGTGTTCCCATGGGGAAGGGAAAGCTCCTTAAGGAGAAACCTCGGAGCAGCTCCAGTGCCTAAAGAGGCTCCGGGAGACCTGGACAAGAGAGGCTTGGGATAAGGGATGGAGGGGTAAGACAAGGGGGAATGGCTTTAACCTGATAGAGGGAGGCTGGAGATGGGATCTTAGGAAGGGTGAGTGGGACACTGGGATGGGTTGAATGGAGAAGGCTTGGATGTCCCATCCCTGGGCAGCGTTGGAGCCTCCTGCTCCTATGGGAGGGTTCCATGCCCATGAAACTGGATCAGCTTGAAGCTGCCTTCATCCCAACCCATTCCATGATCCCGTGGAAACCATCGGGATCCCCGCGTAGTTTCCACATCCGCCTTTACGTGGAAAGCAACCGCGAGCAAGGCTGGGGGCTCATCCCTGCCATTCCCAGCTTTTCCATGGCTTCCCTTGCTCCCCTTCTCTTCCCAGCCCCAGGCTCTCATCGAGGAGCTGCTCTCCTACAAGCGCTCCGAGGAGCAGATGGAGCTCAAGGAGAAGCAGCTTTCCACCCTGCGTGTGGATGTGTGCAGCACCGAGACCCTCAAGTGTCTCAAAGGTGAGGATAAAGCGGAGCAAGCACCGCTTCCCTTCGGGAATGAGATCTGGATCCGGATGCTTCTTCCCTTGGAGCCTTAGAGTGGGAGCTGGAGCATCCACCCTGTGTTAACGTGAAGCCTGGGGTGCGCTTGGAGCTCTTCAAACCCACCCACACCCACCTTAGGGGCTGCATTGTCTTTGGAGCATCCCAAATCCCTTTAAATCAAGTGGGATTTGGTGTTTGAAGTGGATTAGGATCTATCTAAAGGGAACACACACACACACACACACACCCATGAGTCCAATAGGATGCAGCACATTCAGGCTTAAGTTGGGTTAAAGAGAAATTGAAGCCCAGATGCCTCAAACTGGGCTCTGGAATCTCGTGGATACTGCACGGATATCGCATGGATACTGCATGGATACCTCATGGATACCCCATGGATGAACTCCAGTGCCTAAAGGCACTCCAAGAGGCTTCGGATTCAGGGATGGAGGAGCAGGATATAAAGAGAATGGCTTTAACTTACCAAAAGCCAGGAGGGGGGAATTGGGATGGGAAGCTCTTCCCTTGCTGAGCTCCTCTCTTCCTGCTTCCCTTCCCTGCAGATAAAACGGGAGGGAAGAAATTTTCCAAGGAATTTGAAGAAGCCAGTTCCAAGCTGGAGGAATTTGTCAATGGCCTGGACAAGCAAGTGAAGAACGGGCCCTCCCTCACGGAGGCCTTGGAAAACGCAGGGATCTTCTATGAAGCTCAGTATAAGGAAGTCAAGGTGGTGGCCAACGTGAGTGCCTTGTCCTCAGAGGCATCCTCTCCTCTTCCCAAGGGAAGCGGGATTGAGGGGTTGGATGCTCCCAAAATCCCGGCCTCGGGAGTTTTAACCCCTCTGGATTTGCAAAGGAGGGGGGCAGGGTTGCGCTTCCCGTGAATCCCAAAGGATGGAAAGAGCCCTCAGCATCCAAACCACAGGAATAAATTGGGAATTGAGGGAAACACCCAACCCCAGCAGCAGGGTAGGAAGCGGGATTTGGGATATGGAACCAAAGGTTTTCCCTTCCATTTTCCTAATGGCTGTTGCCCCTCAGGTCCCGGACCAAGCTGAACTCTGGCTGCAGAGCAGCTGGAGATGCTTTTCCCAAGCTGCATCCTGCTTTTCTTCGGGAAGCATCCCATAATAGCTCCTCGTTCCATGCTCTCTCCTCCTCAGGCGTACAAAACCTTTGCCAACCGAGTGAGCAACCTAAAGAAGAAGCTCGACCAATTGAAAGCGACGCTTCCCGATCCGGAGGAGTCTCCCGTCCCTTCTCCAAGCATGGATGCACCTTCTCCAACAGGCTCCGAGTCGCCATTCCAAGGGATGGGAGAGGAGGATAACGCCCGGTCGCCGGCGGTCGCAAGTCGGAAGCCGGTGTCACCGGAGCCTGTCACGGATAACCGGGATGTGGAGGACATGGAGCTCTCCGACGTGGAGGACGATGCCTCCAAAATCATTGGTGGGTGGTGTTGGGATAACGCTGTAGTGGAGGCACAGAGCTGGAATTGCCCCTTGGAGCATCCTTTGGGATGTGGAGGATGCCCAGTGAGCTGAGTTTGGAGCTGTTGGGCTTCCGCTCCGCACCCTGGTGCCGGGAGGGAAGTCTCAGTCCAGCCACGACCATTGCCATTTCCCAGCCCACCTTCAGAAGAGTTTTGATGGGAATCTTGTGTTTTCTATGGGAATCCGGGTTGGAAATAAGGAAGTTCTTCCCTGGGAGGATGCTGAGGCACAGGCTGCCCAAAGCAGCTGTGCCTGCCGCATCCCTGGCAGTGTTCAGGGCCAGCCTGGAGCATCCTGCTCTAGTGGGAAGAACCCCTTCACCCCAACCCATTCCACAATTCCATGCATTAGGCCTAATCCCATGGGAAACCCTATACCCCAGGCACCTCTGTGATGGGCTCTTCTTTTCCCCTTGCAGTGGAAGAGAGGAAGGAGAAGCCAACGGCTCCAGCCCCCCCCAAGCCTGAAAGCATCCCCAAAGCGGTGCCCAGCACCACAGCCGCGGTGACGGTGACGGTGCCGGCACCGACCCAGGCCCCCCCAACCCCTCCGGCACCCAAGGCAGCGCCCGCTCCTCCGGCCCCTGCCCTTGCCTTGCCCAACCTGGCCAACGTGGACCTGGCCAAGATCAGCTCCATCCTGAGCAGCTTGACTTCGGTGATGAAGAACACAGGTGGGTGCTGAGCTCCTGGAGCTTCCGAGTTCCTGCTTCCAAAGCTGCTTCCATCCCTTTGCCACAGCTTTCACCTTCATGAGGTTCTCCTTTGGGGTTAAAGAGCATCCTTTGGGGTTAAAGAGCATCCTTTGGGGTTAAAGAGCATCCTTTGGGGTTAAAGAGCATCCTTTGGGGCTAAAGAGCATCCTTTGGGGTTAAAGAGCATCCTTTGGGGCTAAAGAACATCCTTGGAGGATAAAGAGCATCTTTTGGGGCTAAAGAGCATCCTTTGGGGTTAAAGAGCACCCTCTGGGGCTAAAGAGCACCCTCTGGGGCTAAAGAGCATCCTTTGGGGCTAAAGAGCATCCTTTGGGGTTGCAGAGCATCCTTTGGGGCTAAAGAGCATCCTTTGGGGCTAAAGAGCATCCTTTGGGGCTGAAGAGCATCCTTTGGGGTTGCAGAGCATCCTTTGGGGCTAAAGAGCATCCTTTGGGGCTAAAGAGCACCCTTTGGGGCTAAAGAGCATCCTTTGGGGTTAAAGAGCACCCTTTGGGGTTAAAGAGCATCCTTTGGGGCTAAAGAGCACCCTTTGGGGCTAAAGAGCATCCTTTGGGGCTAAAGAGCATCCTTTGGGGCTAAAGAGCACCCTTTGGGGTTAAAGAGCGTTCTTGGAGGCCCGAAGCGATGGAGCTGAGCGCCGTTTCCCTTCTATCCTAGGTGTGAGTCCGGCTTCCAGGCCTTCTCCAGGCACCCCCACGAGCCCCACAGCTCTCAGCAGTGGCCTGAAGCCTCCTGCCCTGGCCCCCCCGTCGGCTCCTCCCAATCCCTTGGCCAATATCCTCTCCAAAGTGGAAATTACCCCAGAAAGCATTTTGTCAGCTCTGTCCAAAACGCAGCCCCAGACGGCGCCGGCCTTGCAAGGTACCGGAGTGGGGATGGAGGGGATGGGAATGGCAGCGTTTATCTGGGATACAGAATTCCTTACATTGGGATACAGAATGTCCTCGGTGAATCCCACTGACTTCTTATGTAGTGCATGGGTGATGGATCTGCGGGGCCAAGTGGGAATGGTTTTAAGGTGCTGGAGGTGGGATCTTAGGCTGAAGGTGCCATGGGAACTGGATGAGCGTTAAGGTCCCTTCATCCCAAACCGTTCCAGGATTTCTGGATGGCTCCATCCCTCTGCCATGGTGCCATCCAGAACCCTGAGGGGACCAGGAGGGCTTTGTGCTCACCCTGTGCAACAGGGACCATGAAGAGTCCCACATCCCCCATGGGCAAAGCCTCAGCCGGGGCGCGGGATCGGGAAGTTCCTCCCATTGAGGTGGGATCTGGGGCTCAGTGTATGTCTGATCCTGTTCCAAAGGCCTCATCCCGGGTTCTGCTCTTCCCAGGTTTATCCTCCCTGCTCCAGAGCGTGGCCGGAAGCTCCGTTCAAGCCAGCGAAGCCTCTTCCCAGAGCACCACGGCCTCTCCCGCCAGCGCCACCATTCCCAGCGGGAAGGGCAGGAATGTTCCTCCTCCCAGCGCTCAATCCTTCCTATCCAAAGGCTTTGGGTATTCTCCCAACTCCTCCAGTGCCGAGGTCTCCTCCACCTCTGTTAACAAAGCCCCCATTGGACACCCCCAGGGGATGCCCGGCTCCGCTTTTAAGCCTCCAAGCAATTCCATGGCCTTTCCCAGCTCCCACCCCCCGAGCCCCTCATCCCTGTTGCCAACAGAAACCCCTCTGGCTCAAGCCTCCGAGCTTCCCAAAGCCAAGCTGGAAGCGGAGCCGCCTTCTCCCAGCCTGGAGATGAAGATCCACAACTTCCTGAAGGGAAATCCTGGCTTCAGCGGCCTCAATTTGAACATCCCCATCCTCAGCAGCTTGGGAACGGGCACGGCTCCGGAAAGCCACGCGAGTGACTTCCAACGGGCTCCAACCAGCGCTTCCATGGAGAACGTGGATGGGACGCCGGTGCGGGATGAGCGGAGCGGGACCCCCACCCAGGACGAGATGATGGACAAACCCACTTCCAGCAGCGTGGATACCATCTCCCTGCTATCCAAGATCATGAGCCCGGGTTCTTCTACACCCAGCAGCACCCGTTCCCCTCTGCAGAGCCGGGATGAGGGCTATTCCCAAGAGCTTTCCAGCACCGTGCATTCCTATCGGCCCTTTGGGATGGGCAGGGAATCTCCGGCCGGGCTCTACAAGCAGCCTGGGGACAGCCTGGAGCTGCCTTCTTCCTTGCTGGATTCCTCACAGGACAAGTTCTATCCGGACAGCTCATTCCAAGAGGATGAGGATTACCGCGACTTCGAGTACTCGGGGCCGCCGCCGTCGGCCATGCTCAACCTGGAGAAGAAACCCACCAAATCCATCCTGAAATCCAGGAAGCTTTCGGAAGGGGCGGAATTCCAGCCGCTCCTGCCCGCCTACGCGCAGAGGGAGTTTGGGAGCAAGGCGCCATTCCCTCAATCCATGAGATCCATCCTTGAGCAGAGCGACGCCTGCGAGCCCCTGCCTGCATCCCCGGGGCTCTATGGGAGCTACGGGCTCCGGGGCAGCGATTCCACCTCGGATGGATCCCATTCCCCCGGGAAGAACGACGCCTTCTTCACCGCCGACTCCAACCACAACGCCCTGCCCAAGGCCGTGGCGCATCCCAGCCTGGCTCCCAAGCCATTCCCGGACTCTCCCCACTCCCTTCCCCTCCGTTCCCTGTTCTCTTCCCAAAGCAGCCTTTCCAACGTGGAGAAACCTTTGGCTTCTCCCATCTCCACCACGTCCACCATGGAATTCAAGACCATGCTCAAAAACGCTTCCCGCAAACCCTCCGAGGAGAAGCATTTTGCTCCCATTCCCAAATCCGGCGCCGAGAGCGGCGATCCCAAAGGAAAAGCCCAGGAGGAACACTTCCGCATCGAGACGCGCGTCTCCTCCTCCTGCTTGGACTTACCCGACAGCACCGAGGAGAAAGGGGCTCCCATCGAAACCTTGGGATACCACAACGCTTCCAACCGCGGAATGCCGGGAGAACCCATCCAGACGGTGGAATCCATCCGGGGCTTGGGCAAAGGGAACCGAGGCCACGGACGGGAAGGGAGCAGGGGCTGGTTCGAGCTCAGCACCGGCGGCAGCGCCTTCGCCAACGGCCCCTCGGAGCATCCCGCCATGGCGGCGGCATTCCCGGCTTCCTACAAGGAGCACGTGGCGGCATTCCCGGACAGCGTCAACAACTTCCGAAGCAACAGCTTCAGCCCGGCCTTCGAGCATCATTTGGCTCCACCGGCACCACCACCACCGCCTCCTATGGAGCACGGGACTCCCTTCCCAAGGGATCCAGGCCCCCCCACTAAGGACCACGGCGCCTTATTCCCAAGGGATCGCCTGCCGGCCGTGGATCACACCAACCCCTTCTCCAAGGAACCCTCGGCTCCGCTCACGCTGCCCCCCCCCACCGTGGAGCACTCCGGGGTCCCCTTCCCCGCTCCCCCTCCTCCCCCCGTTCCCGGCGAGCATCCCGGCATCCCGTTCCCATCCCAACCTCCTCCGGCATCCGGGGACCACGGAGCCGTCCCCTTCCCAGCGCCGCCTCCGCCTCCCCCCCCAGCTCTGGAACACGGCTCCCTCCATCCAGGGACACTCAAGGAGCATTTCTCCAGCCACGTTGCATCCCGGGATGCTCAATCCCAAAGCCGGGATCTACCCCCGGCTCCTTTATCCCGTTCTCGGGAAGCCGTGGCAATGACCCCTTTGGGGGGGGGCGGAGCAGCAGCACCAAGGCCTTTGGGTCCGCCTCCAAGCACTGGGGGCCGTGGGGGGGTGATGCTCAGGACCCCCCGCACCGAGTTCAGGCCCAGGGAGCCCTTTGGGAGCAGAGACCCCTTCCATAGCCTGAAACGGCCCCGACCCCCCTTTGGCAGGGGGGGGGCCCCTTTCTTCACCCCCAAACGCCCCTTTTTCCCCCCCCGGTACTGAAGCAGCTGCCCAGCTCCCGGGGCTGCCTTCTCTTTTTCTTTTCTTCTTTTTTTTTTTTTTTTTTCCTTTTTTTTCTTTTCCTTT
>JBCJKH010047523.1:6636-17432 GCA_039877255.1 Loriculus beryllinus
AAATAATCTAATTTATGAAATGCAAAATTATGTGTCTGCTGACACTAAATGTAAAAAACCCTGCACAAAAAGAGCTTTAGAAGCAGAGAGACTTTGTGTTCAGATACATGGCTTTGATTTATACAGACACCTGTTGAGTTTTAATGCAATGCTTCAGTCTTATTGGTTAGTATGTGTTTTCTCTTATGTTTAAACTGTGTTTTTGCTTCAAAAAATCTTCAGATGCTGTCTGAGGGCAAATGTAAACATAGAGTCCTGAAATGTTCTAGGATAACCCTTAGATGCCTGTGAACGTCAGTGCAAGCCTAGATGAGAGTAGTACACAGGAATTTTGTAATTTTTAATTCTCACAAATCTGAGGATTAAATCTCTTTTGCACGTGATACTGTGCGTTTCACGTTGTGAAATGAAAGTATATGTAAAGGTGAGGCACAAACAAGTACAGAAGAAAACTGTTTTTTCTTATGAGAGAACTCCATTTCTATTTTATGTGGCAGACTGCAGTGTCCTATACATGGTTTACCTTAAGGTCAACCTGTGTAAAGGTAGTGGAGGTCTGCTGTCAGCTCCCTGCAGTGTTTTGGGTTAAGGTTTCCTGCATTGCTTGAGCATGGAACGGTTCTAACAGTATGGTAGATTTCCCAGGAGTTTTTCTTCATTACTTTTTTCATTCTCTTGTGACATAGATCAAGACTCTCATAAAACCATTCACTTTTGCTTCTTATTTATTGCTTGCATGCACTTTAAGAGTATTTTTCAAACACCTTTCATAAGATCAGAGCAGACTGCACAGCTTGTTAGCAACTGTTTAAGTAAAACCCCAGTGAAATATTAGATGTGTGAAGAAGCAGCACTTTTCAAACTCAAATATCTTTCTTCTTTTCCTTTGTGTTCTTAGTTTTGAAGCAAGGTTAAGAAACATTTATTTATTTCATGTTAATATCTGCTCAGCTTGTTATTCCTTTTATCTTCTGAAGCAACTGTGGCTCCTGGATATTCTCATCTGGATATTCTGAGCAATGGTATTGGATACTTTACAAGAGCTAGGCATTTAGTCAGCTTTGATGTTTAATTATAAATTCCTCCTACTGCTTTAGTTCCCACTATTAACTACATGAGGGGATCCCTGCACAGGGGTGAAACCTGCTGTGTATACCTGTGGGCTGAGGCTGATGCCTCTAGAGCGTCAACCAGGCCGCTGAGGTGGTGACCAGGCTTCGTGAGGCCCCTTGCTTGGCAGGAACCCATGGGGCTGGGTGGCCACTGTGTTTCTTGTTGCAGCTGACTGCTGCTCCCAGGGTAGCATAAGTTAAAATTATGCCAAGTTGGTGAAGTCTGCTTAGGGCTAATTGTAAACCACATCTAAAAGTAGGGCTCTGCCAGATGAGACCTGCCTTTGCGTTTCTCCCTGTCAGTTGTGGGTGTCAGGAAAATAAATCCCTTCCCCCAGCCTATCACTTTGTGATAACAATTCTAGAAAGACAGCAAAAAACCCCAAATCCCCACACACAGTCCGTGAAGGGGAGATGCTGTAAGACACCCCTAGGCCACTGCTGTCTCTTCCAGGCAGGCACAGGCTATGAGGTGGCCACACTTGGGTGCTCCAGGGCTGTGGGTGGAGTGAATAGTGATCCCACAAGAATGGGGAGAAGTGGGGGAAGAGGGGCTTAACTTACTTTATTCTTTGCAAGTCTCTGCATAATAAGTTGAGAACTTTGGAGGCTTAGTATGATCTGACCAGTTGATACCCTTTACCTTGCTTGCAATTGTTCCCTGCCCACCATCTCCCATGTGTCTCCCTTTTCCCCTTTGCCTTCCTTCTTTTCTTTGTTAAAAAAGAAGTTCTGAATGAAGTGGGACTAAAAGATTGCTGCTGTTACCAAATACCCTGTCTGTCTAGTAGGATGAAGTACAGTACAGGTTTTTAAGCTTATTTTAATGACCATCAAAGACAGGTTTTGATCTCTGAAAGGGCTTTTCTGTGGATTTCCTCCCCCCTCCTGCACATCATCTCCCTCATATGTGTGAGACTCCAGGTATTCAGGGACAGATCCAAACTGTAGCTTCTTTCTTGATCTGTTTCGTTGTTCTGTTCCTACTTACTGCAAAATAGCTCAGAATAACTCCATTATGTGCAGTGGAACTGAAACAGTGGAGATAATACTGGATAAGTGAAATGGGGTTAAGGGCATCTTTATGACAGCAGAGAAAATGCTTTCATCTTAAAGCTGGCTAGTCTGGTGCAAGATTAAGAATTGCACTTTGTTTTATCTTTGGAAAAGAGTATACTAAAAACACTTATGAGGAAATACTGTGTGACACTTGAGATACTTGCACACCAAAAGAATTGAAAGTATTTTTGTTACTAGAGATTTGGAGTACCTTTTAATTGTAATTCCAGGGGTTTTCCTTTGAAGAAGTCTAAAAGAAAGGAGGGAAAAAAAGTCCCTTTTCATCTTCTCTTCCAACCTTTTACAGTCATAATAATCTGCTACTTTTAAAGTTTAGTTTTGTGACTCATTAAAGAAACACAAATGCTTCTTTTTAGAGGGGTGAAGAATACCTTAGTGAATGGATACAGAGAAGCTTGCTGTTCAAAAGCTTTTTTCCCCACATAAAAAAAATATATATATATGCATTTGATCAGCATCTTCTTTGAATCTGGAATTATCCAGGAGGTTTCTTTGCTGACATCCAGCTGGCAGATCTATAACTAATCTGTGCATAGTTGTCAGAGAATGAGATGGCAAAGGGGACACAAAGGAACAGCTGTATGGCTGCCCTGTCACATACAGCTCCCTGGTCAGCCTTGGCAGGATCTTTGCTCTGCTGGAGCTTGCAAATCTAACTGCCGGAAGCCTGCATAAACTGTTGTTTGATGTGCACTTTAGTGACAATACAGTGTAGCCCGCATGGAATTCTCTGTCTTCCCTCCCCTGGAGGTGGAAGTGCTATTTTTCTAATCCTAAACCTGCTGGAATTTGACTGTAGACTCTGTTAGTCAGTGTGCTGAGGAAAATGTGCAGTATAATCTGCTCCAAAAGAGGTGCACTGACTTCTCTCGTGAGCAGCAAGTCCAAAAGGGAATACATGAGGTGCAGCATGTGGCTAATCTTCCTGGAAGGTACAACACTCTGCACTTAAAGAAACAAAAATTCATGAAGCAATTTCATGAGTCTCATTTGATTTTTAATAGATGGGCATTTGCTGTAGTGGCAGACTGCAAGGAAACAGTAATTGAGAAGAGTCAAAAGAGGGCATGACCAGATAATTACTGTACAATTTGTAATGTAAGTTCAATTCTTTCTGTACAGGATTTCACTGGTTCCTCACAGTATATGGAGAAGTTACACCCAAGAGTGGCAGCCAGAAATATAGCAAAATAGGGAACTTAATCTGTGGTTTGTGCTCTAGAGCAAGACCACAAGGTCTTGGCTGCAGATAAAAAGATACCCTGGTGACAATGTTCTTCAAACCAGAAATCATTTGCAAATCAAAAGAAAGGAGGCGTATAAACTGAAGTAGGATATGAGACTAGTGAGTGTGGGAGAGGGTGAGTGAAGGTGTGGGTGTTGATTCTTGCTTTTTTCTGACCTTAGAGACTACTGTAATATTCCTTACTGTCACTTCAGCAAGTATTCCCATTGTAAAAATCTCAATGATACAATATCTAGAACCTTTTTCAAATGGTGAACAAGTTTCCACCAGAAATCTGTCTCTGCACTAAAGCCTTAGTGCCTGAGCAATTAGAAAAACATAAACCAACCCTGAATTGTAGATTGTTATGAGGTTTTAGCCTGGGTTTGTTTACCCTGTGTTTCTTCTCTCTGTGTAGCTTTTCAGCAGGTACTTTCAGCTTTCCACAAGTACACAGGTGTGTCACATCAAAGAGTGGATGGAGCTGGACTTTTTGTACCCACTTGTTAAACAGAAAACAGAAGAAGGGGAAAAAAAAAATCTCCTTTTAGAAAAGAACATAGTACATATAATCACCACTCAGTTCGTGATTTAAAAACATCTGTTGAATGAAGAATTGATTTCAGCAGTGTGTTAGTTCTCTCCACCTTGGAGGGCTCTCTTGAGAGCGAGGGGCTAGATTGTCTGTATTTTTAATATCTGCTAAGACTCTTAATTGCTGCTCTTCTGGCAGATGTCTAGCTTGATTGGTTCTCCAATTCTTTGGTGCAAATCTGCAGAAAAGGAGTATTTTGGGAGACTTTGTGGCATTATCAAAGGTCAACTGAATTTTTAAGTTCTGTGAAAGGGGAGGTGGGTTCTAGTACAGAGGTGGGTATGGCTGAATGCGACCTGTTAGTTTTCATGCATGTGTGTGAAGAGAAAATGGGCAAAAGAAAGCCTTAGGAATGTATTTGCTATATTTGGGGATGTGTGTGGTTTTGCTCTTGAAGCAAGCTGTATCATATTTATTAGTGAAAACTGACACAGGCTTTGTATTATACTTACTTACTATATACATTATTAAGGGGCCCTTCATAAGCTGTGTTGTGGAGAGTCTCTGTTTTACATAGACGTAAAGCTGGGAAATGGAAAATCTGTGGAAGGTTTATGGAAAATGTAGAAAGTATGGGAAAATTATGAAAAATAAGTATGTGTGTCTTGTGACCTAAGCTTTGGTTTGGTTTAGTTTCTTCTACATAGGAACCCTATGAAATGATCCTGATGTGAACCTGCATGGAAAGAGAATGGAGAAGACCAGGACATTTTACCCTTGGCCTTCAGGGAAGGGAGACAGTAGGTTTTTTTGCTAATTGAGAACTGTCTCTTGGCATCTGTAGTCTGGGTCTCTATCAGTCTATATTGTCTTTGGAATAGGCAGTTGGGTTTTAGTCATTCTTGCTGTTTCTCATGTTTTGAGGCAGGGCTGCTGCCAGCTTCTACTGTGCCAAGGCTTGCAAGGACCAGGGGCCCTGAGAATGCTGCTGCCTGCGCTCAGAGAGCTGCTTTAATTTTCCTTTTTCTCTATGAAGCTGTCTTGGTGGTATGTGCTGTTGCAAGCATAGGCCTAGCATAAGCAAAGTTTGCGCTGCTAAGGCACTTCAGACCAGGACATCTCTCCCTGTTTTCCTGGGCAAGGTCTCATGGTTGGATGGTGTTCATGCTGCCACGTTGAGGTGGTGCATGGTGGTGTTTTCTGGTCTCGTCTTGCTGGTGTTGTTCCAGCAGTGGTACCTGCAGAAGAACAGGCAGGTTCTTTTTCCACTTCAGTTAGTCCTTCCAGGTCTGTGCATTTGTAAGCTAGTGCTGAGGAGCTTGAATTGATGATGATGTGTAAGGGAAGATAAAAAACCAGAGGCCTCTCATAACTACAGCTGCTAGTCCAGCTGTTTTAGCCTTCATTTTGAATAACTTCTGCGTTTTTTTCTCCTAGTTTCAAACAAGAGATGTGTGGTCAAGATTTCTTTCCAGAGTGAAAGGGAGTAGGAGACACTCCTCAAACATTTAATGATAATTTAAGTCATTAAAGAAAAAATGAAGCAGCCCCATGAAGGAGTCCAGATTAGCTTCCCCTACTATGATACATGGTTTTGTTTCCTGTTCTTTGGTATTGTCTTTTATGTGCCAAGACTGAAATACTTGCCAGTATAGCTGTAGTGTCAGCGTTGTCTACTAAAAGCACTTTATACCTGCCAAAACCACTACTATTGAAGTCATTTACATTGGATTGCTAAATAAAAGCAGTTATGTTATCAGAAGCTCAGTTAGATTGCTGTAACTGCATCTAAACAAGAGTTGTTGACAAAGTAGGAATATGGCCAAAAATTTTATCTAACCAACACTGCTACATACACAGAATTTTTCCAAAGCTGACCTGGACTGAGACTCCTCTATATGCATATGTCTGCATGTCTGTCTACTTCTATGTGTGTATATATATATTTATGTGTATGTAAACTTTTCAGTCAGAAAAAACAAAAACAAGGATTCCAAAGCTGTAGCTTTTCTGACTTGAAGAAATGTAGTTTACTTTTTACTATCTTGCAGGGTTTTTTTCCCACTATTTTTGTAAGGCCAAAAAGGTGCTTTACATTCGTTTTTCCTGATTTGGTGAATCTTGTGCAGAAGTTAAACACTGGGCATCCCTCTACTACTCAAGAAAAAGCAAGAAGCAGTTCTGAGAGTGTCATATCATTTGCCTTAGGAAGGCTAGCTCTGCGTTTGATAGTGTTTGTCTCCCTGTTAGCTTACAGAAGGAGCCCAAATAACCTTTTAAAGGCCAATTATCAGGTGGGAGGTACCTCCTTCCAATTAACTTTCTAATGAATTCAGTGGATATGAAGAATAAGGAGATCTTGAGCTGATGCAAACCCTTTGTTGAATGGGAAGGAATCTGTTTGGCAAGCTGCATGGACTGGGAGCCAGGCTCGTGTGAGCTGCTCCTCGGCTGCTGGGAGTGGAGTTGGCTGCATGATGTATGCTGAGGTTTCCTGTGCTTCGCTGCTATGTGTGGTGTAGACTGCTACGAAGTGGGTCATAAGCCTGTCCCTTGTCCTTGAGGATTCAGTGCTTGTTCACAATGCCCAGTGCTTTTGTTTGCTGTGCTTTCCCCCTTTTGGAGGAAGGAGCCCATCCCTGCAAGCCTCCAGTTGTTCCTGCAAAGGCACCAAAGCAGCCTATATATTTTCTGTCGTTGGGATCTGTTTCCTCCTGAAGTTACTGCAAATCTACTTATTCCTTAAAATCCTGCAGCACTGGCAGTAGATCCAGCAGCCAGTTGAAAGCTATCTTCAAGCTTTGGGTCACGCTAGGTCTCTGTTAACTAACAAAAACGGCTTTGAGTGTTTGGTCTCTGTTTCATTTATTGGTTTAAAGTCTGTGGGCCTTTGTACTTTCTCACAAGGCGTGACAGTCACTCATGAATGACTTTTATATCTTCTTGTGCAGCACCTCATTTTGTGAGCTTAAAAGCCTTTGTAGCAAGAGTCTTTACATTTCTTTGTGCCATAGCTGTGAACATCCTGAATTTAGAAACATTCTGTTCAAAGGCCAGGGCACACACTAGTTCCACAGAGGCTGGGTTTAAAAGCACAGCATTTGTTACCCCAGGCACTGAAAGGAATTGTGTGTCCTCATGGGATTTTGTGTTAGCTGATTTTTATCAGATTTCACAAATACCTGCTATTTTTCCCACTATGTTAGCCTTGGGGTTTGGGAATGATTTTGCTTTGTTTTGCTTGTTTTTTGATAGAAGACCTATGGCTCAGTTAAAGATAGGAACAGCCAAATGATGAACAGAGTATCAGTGGAAGCTGCTTTAGTCAACTGATGATGAAATTATCTGTGAATGTGTATTTTCACTATTTGACCAGTTTTAGATATGGCTCAGTAATATCTATCACAGAAAATCTCTTCTGTTCCCCTTTGTCAGCTGCTAAGTAAGTTCCTTAGGAATAATTTGTCGACATTTTGACAGATCTACACTGCACAGGGTGTCTGGATTCTGCTGTCACCAAGTAGTCCATTTTGTAGCTTTGCATCCAGCATATGGGTGTGTTACTAAAGGTTGAAAAGATTTCCATACTGTGTCTTTCATTTAAGTTCCTCTGCAGGCTCAGATCTATTTGCTTCTGCTTGTTTTTCCACCTTCTTCAAAAAATTAAGTATAATTGTGCCCCTTCCTTTCCAATCTGCCAGCTGACTGCTAGAGCCGCAGCCCTGTAATATTCTTAGAGACTTGATATCAGTCCTTAATGAAAATCACTGTTTTGCTGCAGTACTGGGCTATCTCTGAGCATCTCAAAATTAGAGGGGAAAAATAAGTTTTTTCTGCTAGTGAGACAAAGCTGGATTACTTTTTCCTCTGCTGCAGGTGGTGAAATTCAGTTTTGTGCTGGCAGTGGAGTGATTCCTCTGGGTGCTGCCTTCTTTCCCGATATGTTAGGATTCAATGACAAGGATAAGGGGTGTGCGTGGCAAATGCTGGCCTTTGTTTCTCCATCCTTCCCCTGAATTGTGTGCAAAACTCACATCATGTGAGGTGTACAGATGCTAAAGCTGCCAGTGCCCATCGCTGGTTCCAGGAACTTGCTTGGTCTCAGTTAAAGCTGCTGAAGGATGGTGATAGGGTTGATGCTGCTGAGACAAGGTGAACTGGGCCGTATAGGAGAACTAGGAGATGATTCTCAATTGATCAAGGCTATATTTAAGGAGTAATTTGACATACGTAAACCTTATTGGTGTTCAGCAAGTGGAGTTAAATTATGTGAGCTTGTTGTAAGGTATGTATAAATCCCATGAATTATGTGTTGATTTTAGGATTAGACAATGGAACCATAAAAGTCAACTTTGCTGAGCCACTTTTTCTCAGCCATGCTGGCTCTGGAGGGTAATTGTAGAGTAACTATTGTTTATAATAATTTTCTCTAGTCAGTTCCTTTCACAAAGTGGAAAGCTGGGTAAAGTAATTTCTGGCTTTACTTCATATTACAAAGAGAAAATCTGTCTGTTTAGAATATTCCATTTTAAAATAATGCAGAAACTTAAGCTAAAGCAGACAACAGACAATTTCAATATCTTTCAAAAATAAAATACATGAAAAAACATTTAGTTTGAATATATTGACTATTGAAATATATATTCATATTGAATATGAATATATTGAGGGTTGATTAAAATACTTGCACAGAAATGTTGCTAGACAAATGTACTATACTAGCCACAGTCTGTGAAATCTGCATTGTTATGTTTTGATAAAATGGGCTTTGAGATATGACACGCTCCTGTCAGTGGTCAGAAATCTCAAACTGCAAAGGATTAGGCAGAGCAAGTGAATGAATACACAATCCAAGCTCCTACCTATCAAATCCTGGCTATGTGATATTCAGGCATAACTGCTTTGTAACTAAAAATGCAAAAGGAGATGTGAAAAGCTTTGAACCTGCACAGGATTTTAGGTACGTACTCCTAACTAGATGTTTTAGATCATCTTAAAAACCAATAAAATATATATATAGTCTGATATGCTGCATCTCCTGTGAAACGTTTTGTATATATATATGTGTATATATATATGTATATATATATATACACTTTATTCTCTCTCTTCCTGAAATCAGTTACAATCCATATAAAATAGTTAAGGGCAGGGTTATAAAAAAATTCCACTTTATGGATGAATTTCTTGGTAATACTGACATAAAATTACTTAGGATGTTTTAGAGAGAGGATTTTGTAGAGGGCATATGTTTGGTATACTGGCTGCATATGATATGAAGGACACTGTATTCATTTGCAAGGTGGCAGGTAACCGTACTATACTTGAGGGCAAAAGAACGGCAGTATGTTCGGTTGCTAATTATTGTCCTTGGCAAGCCTGTATCCGTTATCCAAGGGGAATGCATTGACCATAAAACACCACAAGAGTAAAACTTAAGTGGTTTGTTCTTGCCACTAGAATTCCAAGATAAATGTTATAAGAGGGATCAGCCATCATATATTATCTGTTTACACACAGTGCACATTTTTCTCTTGTACTTAAGGACTGAGACTTGTCTAGATAACATTATGGAAAATCTGAAGTGCCTGGAATGTGCAATATTAGAGAGTTATGAATGCCTTTAAGAAAAGTTTAATTTGTGAGTTATATCAGCATAGGAATATTTCAGTGGTGGGTGAAATCCAAAGGTGCATCAGTTCAAAGTTCTAGATAGAAACGTTTTAAAGATTTCAGTCTTTTTTGTGTTGTGGGGTTTTTATTAATTTAATTCCTCCTTGTTTACTCTGTTCTTTTTTGTTTAAATTGACCTGGTTGTTTACAACAAATCTTAACACACCTTCATTCTGATTAGTGTTTCAGTTTATCTTTTATACCAGCATGCTTTGGGGGTGTAATGTGTTTGGTTAGCTCCTTTTACCTTTCCTCTTCTGTCTTTCTCCTTTGGCAAGGGTGTCCTGTACAGATCTCATGTCTTTCTCCAACTCTGTTGTTATATTTTGAGGTGTTTATTCCCCAGAATTTCATTTTCCTGTGCAGGTTTTTATCACAGTGGTTTTGCAGATCTGCCAGGACTCGGCATGAACTTCCTGAAGGTTTTGGCTTGTCCTTCTGTCACGGTAGGGAAATCATACCTATCACTAATCAACCCCAAGTCTTGATAATCAGTGTGGGGCTCTTACAGGTTTGCAAAGCTCAAACAAAACCCATTTGTATGAAGAACACTCCATGGTTTGAGTGGTTCCCTAGTTTATCTCAAAGGCTCTCACAGCTGTGACCATTGTGTGTAGACAAGCAGAACCAAATTGTGGTGAGTAGAGAGTTGCAGGCAGGTACTGGAGAGTGAAGTGAGTGACTACTATTATAGTAGCATTCTGAAGATAACTAACAAGCAAACTGGAACTGGATGAAGAAACAGATTTGGGTTTTTTCCCATGTATCCATTGTCCTGTATTCATCCCAATAAAAAAAGGAATTTTTTGTCCTTTTTTTTTGTTATGCAGTGCTTTTGCTTTTTATTTTTTTTCTCGTGTTATTTAGCTTCAGAGGTGTTCTGCAAAGGGTGAGATTGCTTGTGTAAAGAGAATAGATTGCTTGTAAGTAACAGCTAAAGGTGCTGTTATTTTTAAGCTCAACAGGAAATATTCCCTTGTTATTTCTTCAGGTTGTGATTGAAGAGTCATAGAGCTGCTGTTTGCTAAAAGACCATTGTATTAGTTCTGGTGACAGCACCAAATCACCTTTGAAGAGAAGCAGTTTCTCCTCTGGTTGGACCTGATTTTGATGTTTGCTCTGGTGTAAGTCAGAAATAACCTACAGAAGTGTGTCCATTTGCACTGACTAT
>JBCJKH010047527.1:0-84473 GCA_039877255.1 Loriculus beryllinus
CAGTGACACAGGTTGCCCAAAGAAGCTGTGGCTGCCCCATCCCTGGCAGTGTTCAAGGCTAGGCTGGACAGAGCCTTGGCTTAGTGTGAGGTGTCCCTGCCCATGGCAGGGGAGTTGGAACTAGATGATATTAAGGTCCTTTCCAACCCTAACTTTCCAACCCTAACTATAACCAATTCTATGATTTTATGATGCTCAGCTAAGACACAACTCCGCACCTGGTTTGCAGCAGGGGAGCTGTGTTTTAGCCGATATTCTGGCCTGGTTGAGTGCCAGGTGATGGAGGACTTCCCATACATATCTCTGACTATCACACTTTTGTAGCAGCAAACACATGCTACTCACAACTCAGCAGGCAGAATACACCCCCTGCCCAAGCCAAAGGCACAGTATTGCACCCCACTTCAGCCAATCTAAGAGTATGTTGCTGTCAAGAAGGGGTCTCATTGGGTCCAGGCCATTCCTCCAGGACTTTGCTCACGTTAAGACCAGTAACACAACGTCACCAACTCGCATGGCAGAAGAGCTGGCACCAGCAGTGCCACCTGAGCCACCTTTCAGTACCTACCTGATACATCCAAAAAGCTAACGCAGTTCAAAGGACACCAGAACCCAACATATAGCTATCAGTTCTTTCAAAACAAGTTTTTAATTCTCACCTTAAGCAATGTGCTGGTTTCACAAGTGTGAAATCAAGACATCACCCCAAAGTGCAACGCTTCTGTCTGAAGCCAGCAAGTGCTGGAAGGCAGAAGTGTATGTTGATGCTTGGGAGAGGAAGCACAGCTTCCTTTCGTCACAAGTAGCCACTCTAATAACACCACCTCTCCTCCAATCCCCCCAACAAGCACCTGCAAATGGACTTTTCTCCATATTCCTGGGTTGTCCTGTGCTGAATTTCCCTGCTGCCACTCCCTCAGCACCTAGATACAACAACTCAGAGACCCCTAAAGTGCAAAAGACTTCACACCCTTTCAGAGTGTTATTATAGGTTACTTCCATCAAGTAGCCTGTAATACAGATTACATTATATATACATTATCACTGAGTAATTTATAAAGCTTACACACATTATAATGCAGATTACACACGGTTCCCAATTTCCTTCCCAATCTGCACCAAGCCACCAACTTTTTTAAGTATGATGGCAAGCTGTGGCCACAATAATTAATAATTCTTTGCCACTAGACTATGGCAATACAATGAAATCTATATACATTGGCCAAGTCTTCTAGTTACAGAAATCACCAATGTAAGGCTGAAATTACTTGCTCCCCACAACGAGCTCACACAGCAGCACTGCCAGTAAATAAAACCTCAACCTTCCTGTGCTCTCAGCACATCTTGCTCTCACATTGAGATACATTTTTTGTGCTCTACCTTAGCACTCAGGTTAAGGTCTTCTGCCCAAGGATGGAAATGGGAGGAGAGAAGCAAGACGACTGATAAAGAGATTTGGTCTCCTCCTTGCGTACGCTCGATAAGCCCAGCCTTGGTGCTTCTGTAAACTCTCAGCTGTTGCAATATCAGAAGACATAAGCTAAACTCTCCAAGCAGAATAGTGAGTCTACAAGCAATTCCTCATCAGCTCCTATTTTTAGACCTCAAGGGGAATAAAAGAGCATTCAAACATTTTTTTTAAGCTCTTTTTGACAGGAACTCATCTTCTCCAGACAATAATAGCAAAAAAACCCCAAACAAACAAAAACCAGCACATATAAATCCTAAAATGCTTATGTTTTTATGAACTTACATTTTTTAAAAGCTTCATTATTTGAATGATGTCTCATTAAAAAAGGGCAGCAAACTAAAGAATGCAAAAGTCCACATGCTGCTTCGGGAACTGAAGACTAACTTTCTCTTTGCATTCCCCCCTTCCTCCCTTCCAGTGTCTATAAAAAGGCCAGAAATGCTGAGGAGGAAGGAGGGGGGGGGGGGATGTCAACGACCATCCCCTTTTTTTTGGATGATGCACTGACCTAGAAAAGAACTACATAAACACAGAGCTTAGGAACCAGCTTCTTCTGTTTGCTTAAGACTAGAAGAACAGTTTACGTTTCTTAAACGGTAAACTAAAGGAAGCTACAATGATGGTCATTCTCCACCTGGACATGCATTCCTGTGAAAGTACTGTATTTTATTCTTTTCAATCCATGTACAACACCACAGGACACACTACTCTTCTCTTTTACCGTACCCAAGTCACTCTTGCCTCCAGCTATACATGACAATTTTGGGTAAGCTAGAAGCTCTCACCACATCTCCTTTTGCTATTTAAAACTTTACTGCTTTTCAGCTCAGCAGCCACTGCCAGCTAGAGGCCACCCACATGGAACATGTGTGTGAAGCAGCAGGGTGAGGACACGTATCCTCACTGATACCTAAGATGCTACCCTGGGCACTGTGGAGCAAGTGAAGGTCACTAACCAAAACCAAAGGAGCAAGGATGCAAAAATAAGCAACCGTGCTGCCAGCAGCCTGTGCTCTCCTTTGCAGAGAGGGGCGGCATCTTTTTTAAAACACAAATAAGGAAGTAACAAATGTACCATGATATAAAGTCACTGGGACAGCTGATGAAATAAACTGGTAGGAAATTAAAAAACCCTACTAATAATGAGACGCAGCTTGTCTGTGGAAAGCTTGCCCAAAATAATCACTGAGGTAAATGACTTATAAGTTACAAACATGTTAGAGTGAGACCTAAGCTGACCGTGTGGGTCCTGCACCACTTGCCAGAGCCACTTGTTCCACCCGATGTTTGGGAGGGGAGGCAGCTTGAGCCATTAGCCTGACCCTGAGCCACACTAATGCCCATCCTCTAGGAAAATATGTATTTTAAATGAGGTTCTCTGAGTACACCCTCATTCCTTCAGCTGCTTTAATGAGTTTATTCAGCTCACACTGCCTCCAAATACACAGGCCCATGCAGTAAATTACTTGTATTTGGCAGCCTCTGCAGAGAACACTCCCTGACCATTTTGCTGGCAGTACCTTGGACTTGCACCACCTTCAAACAGCATCTCAGGATGCTAATGAGCGAGCTGTTGTTCACTTCTTTTCTTCTACTCAAGCCCCTTGCAAGCACATCTAGTAATAGAAAATTTCAGGAAAAAAATAAGATTTGATCTGACATTGGAAAGTACTGAAAAAAATATCTCCCAAAGCTCTTTTACAGCCTTGAACCATATGCAGGACAGCATTAGGATACACAGACTTTTAAGGAGTTTGAAAGCAATCTTTTTTTAATTACAACATAACCTTTCCCTTCCTTTTTGCTAAAATTACCCCAACTGAACAGCTGCAAGAATTTTCGCCTTTTTTTGTGTGTGTGCAAAAGCAACATTTTATATAAACAAGAAAATTTTATGCTTATGCTCCCTTTGAGGAAACTGGTCACACAGGAAGTCCTCCCCTCTTCCCTTTGTCGAAAACATTTATAAAATCCAACTGGAGGTGAAGACTTAAGGCACATGTAATGCTTCAGCTTACAAAACAGCAATGCTTGTGTAGAACACTCAGTTAAAAGCAGCTTGTCAGCTTAGGACCCTATATAAAAATAACTGTTTGTTTGCTTTTAATAGTGTTGAAATCAGTATCTGTGTCATTTGGTCAGGGCTCCAAAATACATCTTACAATCCACAATGTATTTGGCTGTACCGCTTTACTGTGGTCAACACAAAATTAAACTTAACTGACAGTATAAATGGATCCATTGAGACTGCTGGGGTTGAAAGACAGGCAAGCAACTTTCCAGCCCAGGGAAATAAAATGGTACTATAAGTACTATATTACTGCAATGACAGTTTCTGTACTTCAGATGTAAGTGCAATGAAATTATGCTCTGGGGGAGTAGTGGAAACATAGCTGGGTGGGTCGGTGCTGGATGCGGGCAAGAGCCAAGTGTGAAAAAGGATGCCAATCTCCCGCTTGCTGGCGAAGTGTCACACTGGCCTGTGACCTGCAGCAAGCAGGACCAGCTCGCAGCCATCAACAGCAGCTGAAACCATGGTCCAAGCCCACACCACCAACCAGAAACTCGTGCAAGCATGGGGCATATCTCATCACTGCAGTGGGGAGTCCTCAGTCCGAGAGCAAAGCCATGCTAGTCCCTGGTGCAGTGGGTGTAAACAGCTGACACCTCTTCACATCTGCTTGCGGGATAAATCGAGTCTTCCCCCCACCTCCATCAGCCTCACGTTCACCCCAAAGACCTCAACACCACTTTTCTTTGCAAGTGCCGCCCCAGCACGTGGGGTACTTCCTAAATAGCTGAACAGCAGCCTCTAGAGGGCTCAGCCGCAACTGCTCATGTCCCCATGCTGCTGTCTCAGAGGCTGTACCACAATGGCAGTGCTTTCCCCCAACCCGTGACAGTAAGGCCAAGCCCGCATCATGCACCCCTCCATCAGTGAAATGGCCAGAGCACTACCACATTTCATGTAAAAACATACACCTCCAGCAGCCCTAGGCCAACCAGCTGAACTGGAAATTCAGGTTTGCCAACCCAGTGTCTTTCCCACCTCTGGCTGGGAAGCCTCCTGCAATGATCACAACAACAGGAGCAGGTATGAATTCAGCTTGGTTTCAGCGGAAGAAACCAAGAAATCATCTGGTTCATCCCTCATTTTAACCCATGAGACTCAAAGGTGGAAGGCTGGCACAAGGAATAGCCAGAGCCAGCCCCACATTTGGAGTCCAACTCCATGTGGTGCATGAAGAGCCCTGAACTGGTCTGGTGTGGACCTGAACCCACAGGTGCCACCATGCAGCCCAGCCCCAATGAGGATGTACAGCTGAGTGAGCCAGATCACACAGACATCAAACCAGACATCATCTTTCCATTTCTAGCTTTTCAGGTGTTCAGGCAGCACCTTTAAACAAGTATGCTTGAGAAATCAACACAAGGAGCTTAAAAAAACCAGTGCTCAAAACCTGAGTGGGTATACTGCCTACAATTATTGTTTTACATGCCCACAAAACTTCTAACGTGGACAGTGGATAACAATAGAAGCAGGATAAAAGTAAGTCAAAGGGGATTACAGCAGGCTCAAGTCCAGTAATTAAAATGTTTGAGAAAGGTTTTCCCAGTGAAAAAGGGAAGGTAACAGTGCTTACATCTAGCACATGTAACTAAACTCACAAAACCCCTTCTCAGATGAGCTAAAAACCAGAGGGAGAAGTTTAAGTAGATGAGAGCCTATGGCGGTAATATAAAGACAAGCACTTGATACAATGGGGACCCATACAAGGCTGCCCATAAAAGTAGCAGCAGGCACTGTTCTCCCCAGGGAACAAACCGGCACAGCTCAATCATCACCTGTGTTTCAAGATGCAGTCTGACTGTGCTGAAGACATGCTCAGTTGAAATTATTGTTGTTATTATTAATAATCAATAATATTAATAATAATAAAGTAATTTGAAAGATGCATTTATCTTCAAGGCCAGGCTGGATGGAGCTTGGAGCAACCTGGTCTAGTGGAAGGTGTCCCTGACCATGGAAGGGGGCTGGAACTTAAAGCTGGAAGCTTTAAGGTCCCTTCCAACCCAAATCATTCTGTGATTCTATCATCTTAAAAATGCTTTAACATACACCCAGCAAAGCAACAATCAGAGAGTTCACTTAAAACACATTCACTTCAAATGGTTCACTTAAAGATGCCAAATTTCAGTTAATTGCTACAAAAGACATTTGCAGCAGCTTGGGGAATGGGAATCTTCCTGTTCCAAGATCAAAACCTGAGAGAACCGAATGCATCCTACTGAAGTGCAGCTCTTCTTGCACTGTGCAAGAAGGCTTGGAAAAGGGAAGTTGTCAATAAATAAGCATCTGAGGACAGTGGACGGTGTTTTGACAGAAAAGGCATAAAGAAATCACTTGGTTCCCACCCCTCACCCCCAAAGAATAGGGCCACCACAATGAAAAAAGTCCATGCTTGAGTTAGAATATGCCTGCAGGCCTTAAGATAAGACTTCAAAATAGAATAGCAACTGCATGGGAGTTTTTTGCATTTTATTTTTTACAGAACATCAAGTCCTTCAGCAGGAATGATTTTTTGAGAGAGCAGAGATCAGAGCTGTTTGTTCTTTATCATCACCATTAGCTGAGGAGAGAAGAGCCTCTGTGAGCCCACCCTTCAGTTTAAGACACAGTTGCTGCAGTCTTGTCCTGGCTGAATACAAGCCAAGGAGTATTCATCTTCCTGTTCCCCATTTCCCATGTAAGCCCAGAACTGGATTTCCATCTCAGCTCACTTATTGCAGACTTTCCCCTAACACCTGCTTCAGATAGATGTATGCCTGCAGCACCTTTCCCACCTGCTCCAAGCAGCCTATCCTCTCCTTACGGATCTCCCCCCACCCTATCCTTTCCTAGGATGCACAAAAGGAGGGTGTGTACTAAATCTCTTTTGCAGCAGTTAAGACTGTGCTGCACTAAAGCTATTACATGTTTATCCCACTTCCTTCTATTGACAGAAAACAAAAGCTTGTACTGTTGCTTACTGATACCAGATAGTATTTGCTTTCCCAGACTGTTTCTCCCTCTTTGTTTCAGAAGGGGTTTCAGTAGAATAACAAGCTCACTCTGAACAAGAAGCAGCAGGGGGTGATTTGGGACAGAAGCCCTTCAGAGCCCACTTGGCAAATCCAGGTGCAGCCCAGTCCTGCCCTTCCCATCTCTGCTGGGACTACACACTCGAGGCACCTCCTCCACAACCTTACAGGTCCTGCGGATGCAGGAGAAGACAATGCTTCAACTGCATAGCTTGAAGAAGTGGGGACAACCCTGCACCACTGACTTGGCTCTAAGTGGCTGCCCTTGTTTTATAGCTGCAGATCATCTCCAGAAGATGCTCTGCCCACTCTGAGTATCTGCTGTATCATACTCTGAGTATCATACTTTGAGTATCTGCTGTTTCTCTCTTCTTACCATGCATGGCACTTCCTTCCTGCCAGATGCCTTATCACCATGTTTCACCTCAAAACCATTCAGATGAAGCTTCCACTCTTGCTGATATTGCTCTTTTATTCAGTGACAAAGAAAACACTCGCACCAGGCACTAAGCCCGCAGTGCTCCTGCCAATAAGTGATGCAGAATTAAACACAGGTGCCACATGAAAACACGTGCCAAGCTTACCGTTCCCAAAAAAGCACTGAATGCATGCACACACTCAGTCACTTTTTATTTATACTTCTTTTTTAAACAACCAGAATAACAAGTATCGAGTCCTACCACCAAGAAGGGCACCAAAAATCCAAGTATTATTCAGGATATTAAATACTCAACTACCCTAACACAAAACAGTCTTGGCTCAGAGAACATGTCCTTCATATCATTTATTGACAATTAGCAGACACTCCTGATCACCTTCCTTGTCCCTTCTCTAGGCTCAGCCTAAGCTAGACACTTTTCCAGCCCTATTGGCAGGTTCAGCTTCCCCAGTGCCCACCATTATGCAGTGGCAAGCCGCAGATGCGGCACCAATACCTCTTGCCTGTCCTTCCTCCTGCCTGCATTCACATGGCGTGTGCTTTCTATTTACGCACAGCTTAATTACTTTCCTCACCCAATGCCATGAAAGCACAAGCATGAAGAAGCACTTAACTGTGCAGTTCACTTGGGAAAGCCCAACCACCTCTGCTGGTAGCTACCAAGAGACAGATAGCATTTGCAGCCCAACCTGAAAACACTTCTCCCCTGCTCTTTATACCACTGCTCTTCGTGAAGCTCTTTCATGGCCACACTGATGTTCATGTAATACCAGCTCCTTTGACACCTGGGATCTGTGCTGGCTTTTCAGTCTGTGGACATCAGCTGAGAAGTGCAGCAGCCTGTGGATTGATGAAGATGACCTTCACATTTTACATGGGAATTTGTTGGCTCTCTCATCATTTCAGAAACAACATTTGCAAGTTAAGTTACAAGTGTCTCCAGACAGTCAGCCACTGTCTATGTCAGCCACATGGCCCAAACCACTACACAAAGACTTAAAGCTGCTATTCCTTATGCCTGCCCTCCCATGGGATTCCTATACTACAGCATCTCCATCAGCAGATCTGTCCAAGCTTTCCTCTTCCAATCTTTTCAATCTGTTGTCCAAATTCTTTTTCTTTTTTTAACATTCTCAACTGGTTTTAAGAAGCAGGCAGTGGCAATCTTACAGTTGCTACAGCTGGGGGAAAAGCTGAAGCACAGCCATCTCTCTGACCCGGGAAATGTCTCACATCATGCACTCAACTCTAACACTGCACCTTCTTAGGCACCGAAATCCACAGTAAACAGATTTTGATAGATCTCCTGCCTGTGGGCTGCTCCTCTCTCTTCTCTTTCCCCCAGCAACATATCTTTGGCTGAAAAGGTTTCTGGAACTACAGAAATTTTAAAGAAAGTGTTAGAAAAATGTATTATTAAGAAGAGGTCATAAAAAAAACAACAACTTGAGAATAGCTGCAGCTAAAAATACGCAATCCCCACACCCTTCTCCAGTGAAAACATTATCAGATGTCACTTCCCAATGGTAAAAACATGCTTGTTTTTTAATTATGGTCGTATTTTGCACACTGGATTTTCTTGCCAGGGAATACAAGAGACCCTGGGAATAGATCTTGTTTGCTGCCTCAAAGTTCCCACTTTTCCATGCCATCTGATGGCAAGATACTGTCTGAAACTGGCACCTGCAAATTTGTATTTTCTTTTAGCACCACCTAACTTGGCAAAATAACCTCCTAAAGTACAAAGTATCTTGGCCACCCCTACTGAGTTGCAGAGTGTTTGTGCAATATGGCCTTATTTTTATTTTTTAATACTTCAGAGTATCGAGGTGGAGAATGTGGGAAGGAGATAACGTCAACAAGCAGAGCAGCCATGCAGAGCAAGCACTGGCGCCTGGCTGGAACCCGCCTCTCATCTGACCCAAATCCTAGGGAGGGCTGGAAAAATCTGCATTATGGACAAAATGAATTGTCTACTCAGTCTGCTGCCTGAAATCCCCCAGCTCTAAAGGTGTAATCAACATTTAGTGGATAGCAAAACAGCCATGAGGTACAGCAACCTGATGGCTTCCTTCAGTAGTACAATGAATAAAGGGAGTCAACTAAATCCCCCCAGCAGGGTGTTTTGTACCATTTAATTGCTTAAATAAGCTCTGATTTATTGATCACATAGAAAAATACTCAGGAATTACTTTAGGAGGGTAAGGGAAAGCCTGTGTGTTTACATTCAAACAAACTAAGCTTGTATAAGGGAATGTTAGAACAACACAGCATGCTTTTTCCTCCAAAGACGTAAATGAAATCCAGAGACAACTTCCCCAGAAGGTTCAGGTCACACTCCTTACTTACTAACCCTCAACAAATACACAGCTTTCCTCCATTCAGAAATGCTCAAACCAATACTTTTTTTAAGAAATCACACACCAAAAAATAACTTTGTCAGTCCATTACTTTGGTGGCCAAATCTTGCCCTGCTGTCCCAGTCCGAAGCCCTCTTCCCTCCACCATAAAACAAGCAGCAAATCTCAGATGTACCCATTCCCCCGGCTCTCTGTCTGTCCATGCAGGCATTCATACTTTCAGTCCACCTGCTCCTTTCCCAAAGTTATCTGAACCTGGCCTGATGCAAAATTTATTAGCATTGAAGACAGAGTGTGCAAGCCTCCTGCTTCCCTGAGAAGTCAGGGTGAACACCCACCAAAAAGCATTTCAAAGGACTAACCTGAAAGCCGTGAGCAGGAATACAACCACAGCCATGCTATACTGTTAAAATGTTTGCTAAAGGAGATGCACCAGTCTGCTGGGGGAGTACAGCCACAGAGCAGAACCACGGAGATGCACTGGCAAAGACAGAAGGCTCAGCTTCATGGCCACCACTTCCCTCCATCCGCTCAGCCCAGAGGAACTTGGAAGACATGCCCACATGATGTCACTACTGGGTTGGCGCCTAAATAAAGGAAGCTTTTTATAGAATTTCCCACTGTCGTACTTAATAGGGTAAGCCCAGAGAGCCACAACATCAAGCAAAAGGGAAGGAAAAGAGAAAACAATCACTGGGGCCAGGGCAGGTGGGTGTTGCCTCAGGAAAGGAACCCAAACAAACCCAAATTTACTCCCTAGTACCTACATGTTGGATAAAAAGCAGAGGTAAGAGCAGCCGTAACATAAGGGAGATGTGTTTTTACACCATCTGTCACAAGGAAGCACAGACTATTTCTGCACTAGGGTAGGGAAAAGAAGGATGAGGCAAGGAGGGAGGAGAGGGAGAGAAAAATTTTGCTTAAAGAGAGTAAATAAAACATACTTCTAAGTCAGAGGGGTTTTCCAGCTTCATATTATTCATGTGGTAATTACTGTGCTTCCTAAAAGGAAACTGGGGTTTCTGAACAACCAGAAGACACTTGGCTGCAAACACATTAAGCTCAAACAATCAGCAAGCAGCATTTGCTGAAAGTTCTCAAAAAAAATAACCCTAACATAAAAAAAAACCAAACCAAACAACAAAACAACTAAACAAAGAAAACCCTAACGAAAGCAAAACCAGCAGGCAGTTTGGTCGAGTTCATGCGTGCCTGCATGTCATTCTCTTCTTCGTAACTGCTCATCACTTCCACAGCGCTACAGAGAGGTTCCCCTTCCTCCTGCTGCTCCTCCTCTCTGCATCTTCAGCCGGGCATCCGCATGGAGAGCAGTTGCAATAGCCTAGTGACTCACGCTGCAGCAATGTGGGTGGGAACTGCTCCCATGCCCAGCTTCTAAGGACAGAGCCTTTTATGGTATTTTTAGAGTGGAAGCTGTTGTGGTTTGGAGCACTTTGCCTTTTGTCTTGCAGGAGCCTCAGAGAAAGGAGCTTATGCTCCCCTGGCACTGCAGGATGCAACAGTGAGGAACTCAGGCAGGTGATGAGCAAACCCACGCCAGGCTCTGTAGACTTCCTCACTCATGGATGCTCCATGATGTTACTCACTCTGCACAGCATTATCATAGCTCGTCCACAGGCTCTCCCATCCACACTGCGGGTTGTTTGGTGACTCCACTGCTCCAATGACAACCTCCAAACCAGAAGGAAGAGTGGGACATGGGTATGAGCTATTCTGGGGGCAGCTTAACTACTGCAGCCCAGCTTTCTAAGGAGTCATTACCTGTATCCTCCTATGGCAATACACTAACAATCTCTTCATCATCTCCAGTGAAGAGCCTCCAGATATACTGTTTCTGCTCTTGATGGGCTGAGGGCATATGAAAAGCTGGCAGGGCTTCCAGAGTCCCATCTGCCTTCCCTCAGGGTGAGTCGTCAATTTCAGACCGCATCTCTCCAGCAAGTAGAAAATTAACTCTCTAGGCTTTTTACACCAAAAAAAAAGTAGCTGAAATAGGGCAAGAGGTTATTAGGGAAAAGCAGGCAGATGAAACTGAAACCAGGTTAAAAGCATCAGGGAGGAGCGCAGTGGCAGAAAAGCCACTCTGCGGGCTTGTGGACCACAGCACACGCGACTCAAAAGTGGCATGGTAATGAAACAGACTCAGCTGTGTTCTTTTAAAACTGAAGGCTACACATGGAATTAAAAGAGTATCTTAAACATTACCCTGCAGGGCTTGAAACAGGACTTTGGTTGCAAATGTGCAGTGGATTGCTTTACAGGACAGCTCTCTGTTCTCCTTTGTGCTTGAAGCATTACCTGCTCTAGAACAGATGGGCATGAAGTTTCTCATCCCCAATCATAACTCCAACCAGTCCTTTTAAAGCTGTTAAGTTCAAGAGGATGTAAAATTGTAATCCACACACACTTAAAAAGCCTAGGAGAAAAAGCTATCAGGATGAAGGAAACAGTAGCAATCAATCCTCCTGCTGCAAAGCCACTGGTGTCAAAGGTATTTTTTTAATTCCATTTGAAATCTCAGTGAGCTCTGGAAGGAGTCAGCTTATGAGCCGGGACAGATGAATGACAGACCACCCCTACAGACAGATTTCACTGAGTGGGAAGATGCGGTGGAAAGCTCCTCTGGACCACCTTCTCACATACAAGAAGAGACACAGCAGAAAGGAAGTTTGGAGGAGGTCTGTGTCAGCAAGAACTACACAGCCCACAACATACCTTGGAGGTGAGCAAACAGCAGCAGACCACTGCAACGAAACTCCCCCCCAGCATCTGCTAGACAAGATGCCCCACACCAGGCGGACAGCCAGAGCTCCCCAGACAGACTAACATAGAGTCCTAAAATACATTTCCAGTTTAGGGAGTGTTCCTGCTGTGAGATAATGAATCAAGATTACAGATTTAAACTTAAAAAAAAAAATAATAATCACATGAAAGGCTCCATCCTGTTCAAAGGAATACAATGAATTTCCTGCAGCCTTGTCCTAAAGACCACAACATCACACCCTATTACTATCCCATCTTACTCCTAAGTCCTGCAGAGCCAGCCTGGTCATAGGAGAGCTGCCTTGCCTCTTTTCTCATTAAACTACTTATTTTTCATTAAACTACTAACTACACACAGCAGTGGCTGTGAAAGAGGTAGGGTAAGTCACTTAATTTTCATTATCCTTTACTTGGAACAGCATTTTCAAATTTAATTTAAAAAAAGAATCAGGAAGAAAAACAAACCAAACAACAACCAGCCTAAAGCTCCTATGACAGAAAAGAGACACATCCAAGCCTGAACTTGGGTTCACATCTCCCACAACAGACAGATCTCTCTGCATGAAGCTGTTAGTTATCAAAACTGCCATTCATACCCCCTGGAAAGCCAGGGAAAGAGGAAACTCCAGTTTGCCCCAACATGCTCAACTTTGGAGTTGCTGCAGGCAACTTGGTGCCGCTCTGACGTTGGTGCGCTGGCATACTCCAGGGACCCACAAGACCATGCACCTGCTCTTGCTTCCAGCTGTGCAGCACACTGCATTTAACATCATTTTTTGATACTTTTGATAATGGATGCATCTAAGCTTTGTAGCTGATGGTGCACGCTCTGACTCCTCATGTGTTTTCCCTGCTTACCTTATTTCTTCCCCTCCCAAATTTGCAGACGGGTTTAAGCCCACAGCAGCTTCTGCTCTGAACACTTCTCAAAGCAGTTTGCATCATCTGGGTTGAGCCTGATGTAGTGACTACAGGAATCCTTGCAAGGAGAAAAAAAAATCTGAGAAATTACATCCTCCACAAGTTCTGCAGATGCAATGCAGGACCAAAACCATTTAAAAAAGACAGGGAAGAGACTTCCAGAAGGAGATGCAGACAGTGGCAGTAGACCCTAACACCCAACTTTCAAAGCCCTCTAAGATGAAAAGGAAGTTCTTCATTGCCACCCTACCCAGGAGGAAAGAAAGGAACACGAGACTGTGACACAGGTGGTGCTTCAAACAGATGGTATGACAATTTACAGGAGGAGAAAGGGAAGGGGAGAAAGAAAAGCATCCCACTGTGTATAAACTTAACAACCTGTTACCTTCAGCAGTTATTTGTAGGGTCACAAATATAGGGTCCTTCAGCTAAGGATCCGCTTGGCTAGGACCAGTCTACAAATCATACAGTAACTGAAGGCTTTAAAAGCCTTGCAAGAAAATGCACCAAAATAAATAAAAGTCAGCTGGGCAGGCTCTGCCTGACAACTCATTTTTTTACACAGCCAGTACAACGCCATGCAGAGAGATGCTGCATGAACCAACCCATTTTGGCAGCACATGCCTAGCCAGGAAGAGCAGGATGCATCACTATGCCAGTATATGCCGAATATCCTCCAAAGGGCTCTGTTTACCCAGCAGGAGCCCGTGCAATCCCTACACAAAGCCTGTAAGCACATTTGAGGCTCAGAAGTCATCTGAAACAGGTCCATTCTCCCCTCCCACTCCCCATAAATACAGTCCAAATTGGGTCATCTCCTAACAATGAATCAGTGACACTCATTTAAGCCCCTGCTGCAATGCCAACATAATCTAGGTCCTTTCATGGTCCTTGTACTGAAAGTGCTAAAGATGCTTTTGTACATCCTTTGAGGTACTCCATGTAAAAAAATGTGGTAACTGGGGCACTGCATTCAGCTGCTCTTGGAAAAAAAAAAAAGGCAGCATTCCCCTTCCTTCTCAATAGGCTCTTAGGAGGCTTGGACAGAAAAACATTGCCTACTTCAAATGTGGCTCCACCAGGATGGCTGGAATTGGCTTCAAGGATGAGGAAAAGCACAATTACTGGGTACCACTTGGGTCTGCAGTATGAAAACCATTGGCAATATGACACCATACAGAGAAAAAGAACTCTTACCTGAATCCTGCAGCTACACAGCACCCAGAAGTCAGATTTTAAGTTACAGCATGACACCACAACTGCAGCATTCAACAAATAAAGCATAATATTTTCTTTAAAAACTATTGAGTGCTCCTAAATCTCTTCAAGTCTTTTTGGAGGATGGAAAGACTATTCACTTGCACTATTTGAACATGACAAGGTTGCTTGGTTTCCCCCAGGCAGCAAGTTTTTCTGTTATCTTTGCATGGCAGTAAAAGTTTAATGGGCTTTGGTGGTGGTTTGTTTTTTTTCTTGCTCATTCCTAACACCTCAGAAATCTGACATTTTCCTGCATAGCAGCTTTTTAAGTTAGTCTATTGGCGCGGGTGTCCTTCTCCTTTCTGAAATGGAAACATTCAGAGGTGTGTGCAAAGAGATTAGATGGAAAGAACAGGGCAGCCTCCACTAAAATAACCATTAACTGGGAAAAACACACTTGCAAAAGGGACATTTTCACAAGATGTAACGCACATTATTTGCTTCGGTTTTTTAAAAAAGAAAAACATTAATAGCTCTGCATTCATAAAAATAACAACAAAAAAACAAACAAAACAAACCAACATCCAATCAAACACCAACAACCAAATCCAAACTTCACATGCACGCGCAACAGAAAATCTAACAACTTCAACATGACCTAACTGTTCCACTACCCGTTTATACAATTCTAGCAGATTTTTTTCCAAATCCCCACTATATACTGTAATGGAGCCACATTTCAGGATTTAAGGTTTTATAAATAGAAGATTTTAACCATGAAGTCTGCAAAAATAACCCCTCTTCCCCTGAAAAAAAGGAAGCTTCAAGTCCAATCCTGTCACAGAGGCCACTCCCCAAATCATGCACAGAAATGTCTGTAAGGAAGCAGCATCAGCTTTATGACAGCACTGCTGCAGAGGACTTTGTAACAAAATTCATTCCATTTTGACAGAGATGCAAGCTCGGGAGAGGACTGGGAGTTTTAAAGATTTAAAGATAACATTCTTAAATGGGGGAACTGAGGCACATAAACATTAACCAATTCCTTGTGAAGCAGAAAATACACTTCTCCCTGCTATCAGTGTCATCTTCGCTAACAGAGACTTCCATGGCAAGAGGCATGAGAGGGCTGAACTGAGGACATGCTCAGCAATTAACTTGGAATTCCCTGACTCTGCTCCTGACACCATCCACAGTGTTATTTTTCAGGAGGAAAACAGGAGAAAGATTGTATAGGAAACAAGACAACAGCAAACTGGGGAAATGCACACAACCAGAAGGGTCAGCCTAGCTTGTGTTGGAGATGGGGACATAAAAGCAGATACCAGCACACCTCCTAGCCATCTTCTGAGACATGCAAAGACTGAAGGTGTTCAGAGGCTGAACTATTGTGCCCTTATTTCTAAATATAGGGGAATAATATTAAAATAGTCTTAATCTTGTGTAAGCACTGAATAAAAAAAGCTAAGATAACAAGGGGCTTGCATTAGATGCCCCACTGTCACTGCAACATGCATGCAGGAGGTAATTAGGGGTTTTATAGCCAGTATTTAGCATTGTTTTGTTGCTATTTATCTTTGGACTATAAGAGCATTCTCTTTCATATGAAGCTTACAGGAGGAGGAAAAAAAATAATAGAAAAAGCCACCACTTCTGGCACTGCTCTGGCAGAGCTCTGCTCATTCAGGCTTCTGAAGTCAGAAATTTATTACAGCAATTAATCAGGAGAGCTGACACAGAGGAGCATGTCAGGGAGCAGCAGGCTCCCGAGGCTGCTCCCTGCTGCCTCCCCTGAGATAAGTACCGCAGCTCTTGGCTGCACTTCTCCATCTCCACCGTGGACAAGGAAACTGGGAAGTCTGCTCACAGTCAAGTTTATGAATGTTTCAGCAATTGCCTCTCCTTCAAGCAGCTGCCCAAAAGCATAGCCAAAATTGGGCCCCCTGTCACATCATCGAGCTGCTCTAACTAATAAGCTTTTCTGTCTGCAAACCCAAGCCTTGACAGACACTCTCTGGCACGTGGGTATGTAACACGCTCAGCACAACCACAGATGCTGACTGCTCCCAACCTGTCACAAGGCTTCTCCATTCCCTGCACCATGCACCTTATGAGACATCAGCCCTCTGACTTTAGGTTGGCAAAGGCTGGCACTTCACAGGCTCTGCTCCAGCAGGAAGGCAGGAGGTCAGAAGAGAGCTCTCCAAAGACACTAGACTACTTTGCAAAACCAGACTGTGCCGAATTCCATCCCCCGACAGAAAGGACACATAGGCACACCAAACCTCACAGAAGTTTAGTTCTTGGGACAGGTAATGCTAACTACACTGTAACAGGTCACCTGATGTGATGCATAACATCTGCCCATGCTCTCCTCCTTCCTTCAAGGGAAGTACATGTCCATGGCATACCTCAATCTGAACAGCAGAATTTTGGTGCTGTGTTACCACAAGGTTTTTCTGGAACACAAAAGACCAAAGAAAGCTACTTGCATTTGGAGCAAAAGATGGAGAAGTCTGCAGGGCTCTGTTGTGGCATGGGAAAACCAGCAACCAAGTGCTTTCAGAAAGCAGATGACAACAGCCTGTTTTTGCTGCTGCTATTCCTAAAGTAGTACCACTCCTGTCCTGGTCCCAGGTGAGGAACAAAGCCTGCATGCACATCAAACACAAGCCTCACAGGAAATCATGCCAGGTACCATGAGATGACCCAACAAGGAAAAGGAGAGGAGAAATCCCACCAAGCAATCAGCACTCAGCCAGGCAGGCAGCTGTTCTCTGTGCTCAGACCCATCATGGACTAAATTAGACTCTTAGTGCTTGGGAGCCCTTGCCATCAACAAAGGCCCTTCTCAATCTTATCTAGCACCAGCCACCAGAATATGGTAAAGGGTGAGATTTTTTTGGGAACAGAAACCAAGACATGCAGGATAAGTTTCACCAAACTCATCACCAGCCAGTTTCTACTGTTTTGCTGATGATGGATCTCCAATCCTCTCAACATGGACCAGCAAAGAAAAAACACCAAAGCTTGACAACAGAATGAGAGATCTGTAGGCTTAACTTCTAGCCTGCTCCCCTCACAAGTCACCTGGAGCCAAAGCCCTCAACATATGCACTAATTGTCACAGCTTCCCCTTTTTCTCCAAAGTCCATACCAATTAATACTTCTATACACACAAAGCAGAAATCCAGAGATGCAAAGAAAAAATCTTTGCTGAGGCAAGACCAGAAAAACCCACCACCAACACAGAGCTGTTCTCCCCATGCACCACAATAAATTAAGCTGCTGGAAAGTGTACTATCTACTCTGGAACATGACAATCAATTCACTGGATGCATTATTATTTCCATCGAGCCGTCTCAAGTAGTATTGCTCTTGCACAGGAACCTGTGAGTTGGGCTTTGGATGCATAAGATTGCCATGAGGATGAATATCGATCCTGGCAATTTTGAGGAAACAAGGCTGGTTGTTTTCTTATCACAGCATTTGGAAAACTAAAACAAGTTCAGTTTGCAGCTTTCAGTACTTTTAAGTGAGTGACTAAATGAAGAAAGCAGCCAACTTCTGTCTTCCTCTACATGAACCGCTGAGAGCATTGCTCTCACTACATTTTTAGCTGGAAAGACAGCACAAAGAAGTATCCAGATACAGAATAGAAACACTGATAAATTGCCTCATGTTTCAGCAACAAAATAAATGCAAGATGTGCAACAAAACGCCTGATGAGTAATAGATGTGGGGTGATGTGGGCATGTTTCTAAATTCCTTCTCTTCACTATGTTCAACAACTCCTCCAGCAAGAAAGTCAATGCAATGAAGCACCGAACACTTTTTCAACTAAGTCTGCAATTACCCTATTTTCTCTCCAATTAGAATGTCAGTTCAAATCCTCTTCAAAGCATCCACGGTGTTTGCCTAAATGCAGACTGCAGAGCAGAAGTCAAGGCAGACAGTACATTGTCATGAAATATGAAGCCATGGACATCACAGAAAAGGCATCTATGTACCAGGGTGAGAAACAAAGCCTGCAAGAGCCACTGATGTCATGCAAACAGTGTTAAAAGCAAAGAACAACTGCTCACAGTGAAAGACCATAAGACAACAGATTAAAGAAGCAAAGAGGAGGAAATAATTAGTGACCCACATTTGGGCTGTGGCATGTAACTTAGAGCAAGTCATACGAAATGTCTGCAAAGTAACATGCAAACTGCAGGACAAGAAGATGCTCCGCAGCTGTTAAACCCATTCTTCTTCCCACAGGATGCACTCTTGTCATCACTAGCAGGGGGATACAGGCTGAACTGGACAGCTGGAGCCAGCATGCAGGTCTTCCACTCCTGAGCTAACATACATTGTCATTGCAGCAAAGCTGGGAGAGGTCTGGGCTCCAGCAGTTAAGCCCTATCTCCTAGCATCTTAAAGAGACCATCTCTGCTAGGAGTCTGCAATGTGAGCAAATCAAGGAGAGATCAGAGATGCTTCTAACTGTCCTTGCAGAGAGCAACCACCACCTGCTCTATCTTGGGCAGAGAATTTGGAGGGGAAACATAATTTTCCCAAAGCAGTGAGATACATCATGTCCTGTCTTCTCCACAGCATGTCACTCTGAAACAGAAACTGCAAGTGTTCAAATAGAAATGAACAAGTGAAGCAATTCCTCATTAACCCAAAGGCAGCTCAGACTCCAGGACTGAGATCCTCCAAATGAGTTGTACAAAATTTACTCAAGATCCACAACCATCAGGTCATTACAAAAGGCATCCACTCCCATTAATGGGCTACAAGCCTTACAAAGGAAATCTGAGGAGAATAGGCATCTCCATCTACCTGGACATCCCTGCTACATCAACCACTGCAATCTTAGATGCTTCAACAAGCAGACTGTGCTTACAAAACTCCTGCAACACCAGGCAGGACAAGCTTCCATGAGTATTCCAGGATCACCTCTCTACACCACAAGCTTTTTCACAGCAAACACTTACCAAAACCATTAATCAGTGGATGAGGCTGGATGGCTGAGAAAAATGGTACACACACACGGAATAGGAAGGCAGTACTGTGACACACTGCTGAATAGGGGGAGTTTGAAGCTACTTCATTCCTGTACCTGTCCTCTAGCAGTTCAAGGACCAGAGCACTGCTTCCAAGCAGTTCCTCTGTTTCACCAAGTGTCCTAGGCAAAACCTGGCACAAGGAAACCTGACAGGGCTACTTGAGGTGTGGTTTTGCTACAAAACAAAAACATCTGTCATTAACACGAGAAAAAAATCATGGCAAGGAGGATGCTGATCAGCTCCATTTTAGGGTTGCTCTGTCAGAAAATGCATGAACACAGAAAGGTCCAGGAAAAAGGCTAATGGCTTAGGCAGAGGACATCTCCATCTCCCTCGAACCAGGGACAGATGAAATGCAAGTAAATACAGAGCAGCGCTCAATGATCTTTTTCCATGCAGCAACCAACCATCCAGAACAAATTAGCAGCAACAAAGATGAGGTGGAGGTCTCTTATCTGCAGGTTTTTAGCCACTTCTGCCCCCAAGAGAGGACTTTATGCAGATCATTCAACTTGTCCTCCAAGGCAAGGCACCTTGTCAGCCTTCTGCCTTGATGTCAGAAATCACATGTGTGTGCAAGAGGAAGTATTTGCTTGTTAGCTACTTTCCAAGCAGGTTGACCAAATCTTCCTGTTTCTCTGCACTCCTCCTGCACTTCCCACTCTCGGCAGCTGCTTCAAGCATTCATGCACGCTATGAGCAACCAGGCACTCTTACACCAGGTTACTTACTTCTGAATATAAGAAGCCAAAACTTGTAATAAAATGATAGGTTACTAAAATTTTATGAGGATTCTCTCACCAGTTGCTGGTTAAATAAAAGACTTTGAGCACTACGGACATCACAAACAGTAAAAATGAGTGATGAACACAATTAAAAACTCTGGACCAGGCATCTCTCAGGCCACAAACAGGTGAAGATATGTGACATGGCTTTAGCCACCTCCAGGGCTGGCAGAGACCATTTAGCAATGGCATGCATACCCCTTTGTTATTGGGAAGGTATACGCAGGAACATGTTATGCTTCAGGGCACACAAATCTCTTCACCAAGAAGATTAAAACCAGGACATCCCATCAATGGGGTCTGTGCATTCATGGTCCCCCAGCTGTGAGAAAATGAGAGCTGACAGCAGTGTCAATACAAGCAGCCTGTCCTCTCTCCTGTTCACTAGATTTACGTGCCGACAATGCAGCCTGTGGTCATATCATACCTACCATTTACACTGAGCTACAACAATCCTTCCTCTCGTTTCCTCTCCCACCACCCAGGCTTTTGGCAACTAGAAGAGGAACCAGAACAAATAGCCCTCCTGCTCCCTTGTTTGCAGGGGTGCATCCTTAACCCAGCATTGCAAATTCCATACTAATGAAAACACTAACCTAAGCATCTCTACCTTGTGCCAAACTTTCAAATAAACCAACCCACTTCAGCACGAACCTATGTGTCCTACATACCAGGGCTCTCACCATACTGACATGGGGAGATGTTCGTGCAGAGCAGCCAAGCAAGATCCTTGGTGCTGCTACGCACTGGCGCTGTGCTCAGCTTTACCACACAAGCTGAAAATGGAGGTGGATGCTGGGACCAGGTTCCCTTTCTCCCCACTGTACTTCTCATTGCAACCACAGTAGAGAACTGAATTAGAGCTTGCCCTAGAAAGATGCAGCTCAACTCATCTAAACAAAGCAAGACCTGGTACATGACTTCCCTGCATCCTAGCTCAGCATCTTATGCCAGTCTTCCACCACCCATATTGCTTTTGCTTAGGATTGCACGATAGGCACATCTGCATCACCATAATCGGGCTATGAAATGCCTGTAATCCCCAAACTGTAAATTTCTGGCCAAAGTAGTAACCCTTTGGAGGTGTCCGATGACTTGTTTTTTCCTCTCTCACCTATATCAGTTCATCTGAATAGCAGATGCTTCCTTTGTTAGTTTTGGTTTCTGTTCTGTTTAGAGGTCTGCTTGCTTTTCTTATTTGAGTTGATTTTAACAAAAAGCCCAGCTCCAGGCTGTGGCACAACATGTGCATTAGGCAGCCAGCAGACTGTTCTTTTTGATCTGCTAATAACAGCTGGTTTTTTCTTTTCAATTCCAGGGTAAGCGAGTAGCTTAGCTCAGCCTCCAGGGAAAAGATACAGCAATTTCGTAGCTCAAACTAAGCAGAGTGCTTCAATGTAAAGCTTGCAAAATACACATCGAGTTGGTGCCCTCCAGCATCTGCTCAGCAGATGAAACACACCAGGGGACAAGCATACCAAACTGAGAAGGCTGACAGCTCCTCCCTCACCTCTTCGCTTCAGAGGTGTCCCAGAAATCCTCTCAAGAACTCAAGGGAATCCAATCAGCATCCATCTCCCTGCTACTACCATTAATTTTAATTCTAGATTTGGAAAGAAAATCACATGCAACTGAAATTAATCCAAAGCCTTGTCTTTGGCCAGGCCACGTTTCCCACCAAAAAGGAGGCGACTGTCTAATTTACAGATCAATACAGCTTAAAAAGTACTTCGCTAAGCATGACTGCTGTGACTTTTCAAGTTCAGTCCAATATCCACACAGTTAAGTATAACATAAATAGTTATTTCTAAAAGTAGTTTTATGTACTTAAAAAAATTATGCTGTCAGCATTTTGCAGGGTCTTTGTATCATATCAATATATACAGCTTATTTTCATGTGTGCAGCTGCAACTATTAGGAAAGTATTAGGCATCTAGCCTCTAAATTATTAGCACCGGCTCTGTTTTCTGACACCTCATCCTTGCAGCTTTTGCAATCTTGTGAGGGATAGCAGAGAATTATTTTATGGATACCAATACAAAGATGACAAGGAAGCAAATACAGCAGAACAGAACTGCCTTGTACCTCTGCAACATGCCGACTTGGAAGCACAGAACCAAAGCCATTGTAGCTATACTAGTATACCACTATCATTACCTCGACAGCATAATTAATGCATTATGGCAAGGTTATAATAACAGCAGGTAGGCAAGCTGCAAACCCTATCCATATTATTTTATGTGATAAAGTGTGCCAAGCCTGATACTGTGCTCGAGCAATGGAAAAAAACATTTAGGCATATCCCCAAGCAGACATATCTCACAAGCAGACACAGCAGCTGGTTTTTCCACAGATGCTGTGAGCTGGGTATGCTTGCAGGCTTTTCCATACCAGATGTACAAAGTCTCTCGACTCAAAGTTTAATCCAAAGGGTTTCCATCAGGGAAGCAAGAGTCTCTTTCATCACATGCCTGCCAAACTTCTAAGGCTAGAAAGCTAAAGCAAGCTGCATAGTCCCTGGATCTTTCATTTTTTTCCCCCCAGTTAAAAGACCAATAGCCTTGGCATCAGGCTACTTACAGGAACCTTCTCTCTCAACACTAACATTAAGCATTTAGCCAAGAAAGCTTCTTAATTGAGGTAGAGGACCAGCTAATTTAAACACAATGCAGCCTACCTGGAAGAGTTTTAATACACCAGCCAAAAAGAGTCAAAGAGAGAAATTGCTGCAGCATGGAGATGACTATTGCTCATCGCATCTTGGAGGCCTTAAGGGCATCTCTAATTTTTGTGGCAGTAAGAGAAAGAAATGACATTTTCTCTCAGAAATACTATTCAGACAACTAACTGAATTCTGAATTTAGACAACTGTCAAACACAAGGCCTTCTGAAAATTTATTATTTTAAGTAACCACTAATTCTAACCAGGTTTTCTAAGGAGGAGCACAATCAACTTCTTACTTTATACCTTTTGCAGTTTTATGTAATCGTGACTATACCTACCTAAGGGATGCTGCAGTGACATGGTTAAGTCTTTCACTGAATTATTTCTTCATTTAACCTATATATAAAGCCTTCTAAAGGCTGAAAGTCAGTATTTTCGCTGGTATCTGAAAACAGCCAAAGAAACAGCTTCTTAGAGCAACCTTAAGTGAAACAAGGCTAAAGAATGAAAGAAAGAGATTCATCTTTTCCTATGGAAATAAAAGTCATTACCACGCTTGGGGTATTACTCCAGGTCAATATAAGCAAGCACTTTCATAATTTTGAAGATAAAAAATGAATATCCCTCCACACCTATCACCAAGCTTCTCAGATGGGCTGACACAGGACGGCATGACTTGAAAAGAGGTCAAGGACTGAAACAGGAGGATACAACCTCCTCTACTCCAAGACCAGCCCATCACCAGCAACAAACACACATACTACAGCTGCCCTGCCACAAAACTTAACCAAGGAAAAGCATCTTCCCAAAAAAAACCTAGAAAGGTTTTAACTTGAATAAAAGTACTCAAGTTTGCAGTTTTAAACACATGAACTCAGACGAGATCCTCAGAGAAATGTTCCTTTCATGTGGCTTCTCTAAAGGCATTGTCATTACAGTATAAAGCAGAGAAACTAATTCATTCAACATGCATTTGGCCTCTAGTTGTTTAATCCAAACATTTCCCTATGACCATTTAAGCAGTCAGATGACATGGAGGATGTTTCAACTAGAAGATGTGCCAGTGGTTTTTCACATGTGGATTTTATTGCAAAATTCTGGTGTTACACTGGAAAAAAAAGCTAATTCAAAGGATAAATGAGAACAACGAGTTAGAAGAAGGTTACTGATCTCTATTTTTGTCCCATTCTCCCCCTCCACCCTTTTTAATTTTTTTATTTTATGTTTTCCTATCTTAAGGAGCACAACAGCTGAAGGAGCATGTTGCTCCTTTCGGTGCACCCCACTCAGTCACTCAGTGGTGGCAAGTACTAGGATTGCACCATTCAAACAGTTAACACTCAGGAAACTTATCTCCTGAGCATCAGGATCACAAGCTGCAAACACTGCAATGTCATGTAATTGGTTGTGAAGATCTCAGTGAAGTGTTGTGGGTGGCTTGCATCCTGTCCTGAGCAGTTTGCTCATCACAGTCCTCCTCTCACTGCTGGATCCCAGGTACCTAACAGAAGAGGAGATTTTGTTCCCCTCAATAAGATTAATGTTTGATAGCAGAGAGGAGAGAGTTTGGACACATCCTAGAAGACACCACTGCTTTGCCACAGATACCACCTACCTAAGCTAATATAACCCAGAGCTTTTCACCAGTATTCAGAGCTCAAAGGGCAGGGAGGAAAATCCTAAAATGCAAGTAAAGCCCACTTCTCACTTAAAAAGGTATTTAGTTCAAAAAACCAAAAACAATCTAAGTGGGAAATTAATTATTGCAACTCATTTTAAATTAGGGAAGCAAACCTAAGTCTCTGCACATCCGGAAGATCACATTCTGAACAAACCAATGGAGGTTTGCAGATGTACACCATGCTGACCATAGGGTCCAGCTTTTAGGTGAAGAGATAAATGTCTTTGGTGTAAAGCTATGTCATGCCTGGTAAACGCATACTGCATACAGATCCTAATACTAACCTGTTATTTCTGGAGGGAATGGGTGGGTGGGAGGGCGCACCGGAAACAGGCACTGGGCTGGAAGAGTAGAACAGATTTAACACGGGGGATGCTATGTAGAAACCAGAAGTAGTGGGGTTTGTTATGTTGCCAGAAATGTTTCAGAAATCAACTCCATCAAGCCTATGAAGTCCGGCTTAAAGCTGAACTTAGCATGATCTTAACTGAAACCTGGCCAAAACCCAAGCAAAAAGCCTGCAAGAATCATGCTTTCAGAAACTCAAATGTGAGCACTACAAAAGCAGTTTTCCTGCCTAGAGCTTTGAATACGAGACCTTCTGTAACAGGAAAGAAATAATTTCTGCAAAGTGACCCCAAGGACTCCAGAAGCATTTAGGAGACTGCTTCAGTCAAAGTCAAAAGAGAAAAAAATAAAAAAGGCCATAAAATTGGAAAACAATGTGAATAATGTTGAGCTATTCATTCAAAAATGAAAGCTGCTGCCGGGAGAGAAGAGGAAATGCCCACCACAATAGCTTTGGGAAATGCTGCCCAAAACCCTCAGGGAAGAAAGAATACACATACTTTGAGAAATCGAGGATGATAGAAGTAACACAGAGGAATTACAGCAGTTGCACGTTAGGAAATAAAGACCAAGAAGAAAATAGTCATGTTTGAGCTGTTTATCCCAGCTCCCAGAAGCCTGCTTCTCACCCAGTTTAACCCATGAGCGGATTTAGCCAAAGCCCAGCACAGGGTTTCCAGCAGCTCCTAGCACTTACACCACGCAGGGATGCAGCCCCTGCTCCTCCCACAGCTCCCACCCAGGCGTGGGACCAAACCAGCCACAGCCACAGCTGCTGGCACTGCGCCTTGAGGCTGTTTCTGCTTAGCACTGTACCAGGGGCAGAAAAGGAATGAAGGATCGATTGTGGAGGGAAGGAGGCACCTCATCAGCCATGTGAGCCCCTCTCCATCCCCCATGTATCAGAAACAAGCTACACCTCCTCATATAAAGAGTGAGGGCCCTCCTGATATGGGATGATGTGCACATGGAATAAATACGGGGCTGTGGACAGGAACATGAAAAAAATAAAAAAGGAATGTCAGGAATAAATGAACTACCAGTCACCTCGTTGCACCGGCATCCTTCCAGCCTACAAAAGCTTATCACAGGCCCTGCCGTAGCAGTTTTGCAGGGCTAGAGAACATAAAGCAGAGAGAAAGCTACAATTCTAGAAAACCACCAGAAACCTTTACCTTCAGGTTGCCTTTTCCACCTTCTTCCTCACTGTCTTCCTGCACCCTGACAGCCTGGTATAAGACCCTCCAGCATCCTCTCAAGGGTACTTAAAGTCCAATCATAGCAGCATGCCAGCCAGATAGGACTTAACTCTGATTCTCCTCTACTGGCTAAAAGTCCAGGAGCAATGCATGATCAAAGATCTTGTATGGCCAAAAAAATGGAGTTGATGTGGACTGCCCCATCCATAGCCTCCTACATCCCAACAAAGGATCCAAGCAAGATGCCATAACTTCAGTTTCATAAATCACCAGCACACTGAACCCAGTGCTGGTGGTTTCAGTGTGCTGGTGTTCAGTAATACTACTGCTATCTTTCCCTTGCCTTCAGTTACAATACCTCAAAGACCTAAAAAGACTACTTATTATTTAGCAATCCAGTAATTCTTCTGAGAGCTACTTAGGTTGAAAAAAAGAACCCTTATCAGATGCGACCAACAGCACTTCAAAGCAGAGCACTGGCCTTTGTCTAGAAGTGGCACTACTCAGACAGTCTCAAGAAAGGATTAAAATGTAGCCCAAACAAGTCTTAATGAAAGCTGTATTTTTTATCTGAGGAAAAAAAGCCAATGGAACTACATGGAAACACACCCAAAAAGAAAAAGAGACACAATCCCTTATGAACTGATAAAACATTAAATAGCTCACTGCATTTGTAGCTTAAAGGGGAAAAAAAATAACCAACCAAACAATATCCTTCGTGTTTAGTTTCTTTCTAATTCTGGGATATGTTTTTAACAGCAAGCCTAGGCTTCACCTGAGGGTAATGCAAAAAGGAACACAGAAACCCCAATGTGAATGACAACTGAAAAGCAGCTATCCATGTGGGTGCTCCTCTTTCCAGAGCAAACTGAGTGAGAAAGTTTTCCAGTGAGTTAACCAAGGAAAGGTAAACTTCATAAAGAGCCACAACGGGATCTGCCTGGAGAGTATTCTTCATGCAAGTATCAAGGTCAAAACCATTCCTCCTGCCCACTATCAGCAGCCCTCCCAGATGTCCATCTCTTTGCTGTTCCTTCCCTTTTAAGAACTGCAGCACAAGCTGCTGGGTAGCCTGCAGTGTGTGGCAAGTAATTACAGAGCAAAGCAGAGCAGAACAACCTCAGGGGATAAGTAGCAATTTAGACAGGCACTGATCGCTGACCCTCCATTAGGGCTACATGAGATCTCTGCATGTGAAAGCAAATTGAAAGATACTTTAATTGGCACCATCAGGCTTAGAGGGCTGGGTAAGCATGAACTGTGAAATTCTGAACAAATCTATATGCCACAACTGCTCATCTGCACTAAAAAAAAAAAGCTCTAAAAAGGGTCACCTGAACCTCACAAAAGACAGCTCCATCCTTTGCTGCAGGGAACCCAGAGCCAGCCTTGCCACTTCTGGAACTACACAAGCAGACCACGGTTTCAACATTCAGCTGCAGATGTGGCTGTTCACTGCCTGCCAGACTACCTGGGGCTGGAGGCTGTCAGCCAAGTGAAGCTCTCAGCCTGTCAAAACCCAGCATATTCGCAAGACACAAAGTCAGGCTAGAGCAGATGAAGTCTTGAATTAGGCTGTTCAGCTTCCATTCAGCTCCTTCCAGAGCTTTTCATCTATCACCACAGGAGACAAGTTATTGCTTTGGACATAAGCACTTCAGATGTGACGTTGGTCCAACCCAGGACAGCTATTTTCATGGTGTCTTTGCCAAGCAATTACAATATATGCCCACATACTTTAAGCATAGTTCAACAACATCAGCAGAAGTTCACTGATAGGAGAAATATTTTCCTACCAGAGTACTCTAAACTTGAGGTGGACACCTCCTCCTCCAAGCGCACACCAGCTGGAGCAAAACCCTCCTTGCTTACACCAGAGGGTCAGAAGAAAAGCTGACCAAAGGATGCCCTGAGATTCCTGCTCATTTCATAACAAGCCACTGTAAAAGGAAATTGAAATGAGTATTCACATCTAAAATAGAGACTGGCTTTCTAACATATCAGGATTCTTCTGGCCTCTTTGGGCAAGAGACAGAAAGGAAGAGAAATACATTTTTCAGGAATGTAAAAGCACTCCTGAAGTTCTCCTGAAATAATAGGGGGGGAGGGAAGAGGGAAGGGAAGCCTCCCCCTAAAAAACATAAAAACAACCACCCACAAACTTCCCTAAGGAAAAACTTCAAACTTATGAAACATCTATATCCACATGTCATCCCAGGTACAAGAAACATGGGACCAACCACTGGCACAACACTGAGACACATGCTAGATGTACTGCATCCCACATGGGCGGGGATTTGCAAATAGGATTGCAAGGAGCAAGCCCCTAGGGAACCAGTGAAAACTGAGCAGCCAAAACAATCCTAATTTGCCAGCTGATATAGATGTTTTCTCAACAGGAAGATAATAACAGGTTTTAGGAAAACAAGTCGCCCCTGGAGAGAGGAGTGTCATTTCGGCACTTAATTTTTCCTAGTCTTCTCAGGAATAGTAGGAAATGGCAGAGGCTTCCCCCACTGCATAAATTCTTTTCTCAGGTTAAATTAGATTAATTCCCCCTGGGAAGATTACTGCTCTACACAGCTGATGGGTGTTCTTGCCTTGATTCTCATGGTACTTCTATCCCAATGACTGAGAAAGCATTTAAAAGCTTCACCCCCCATTCTTTCACAAAGATATCACTCCACTACCTGCAGGCAGCATATACCCACTGGGACTGAACACAAAATACACCTAAAAATCTATTGCTGCTTCCCCTCTTTCTTCTGGTTTCCAAACAATTGGAAGAAAATTGAAACTCAACAATTTCTCCTTGCTTTCTTAATGGAAACATGACAAAGCTGCTGTGCAATTGCCTGCTATTGGGTGACAGAGGGGGAAAGAAGGATAAAGCAAACTACAGGAGTTAACCTGCAGCAGCAAACAAATCAGTTATGTGCCCAGACATGGAGCGAAGCTTCATTTGTCAGAGGAGTATCAAAGGCTTTGAACATAGTCATGCACACCCTGGTGTTACCTCAGAGGTCTGGTGTCTGCAGCATTAACAGCTAACGCTAACAAGTATGCTTTTGTAAAAGGAGTGGTGGAAATGTCTGGGGAGATGCAAGAACAACAAGGGAAGATCTCTAAAGCTCTGAAGGGTAACTGTTCACATGAGAAGCCAGTTCAAGATCCAGAATGGTCAGGAGCAGTTGATGACAGCAATGAGGCATATGAAGAGAGTTTGCCCCTGGAGCAGCAGCTGGGGAGAAGAGGAAGAAACAGCTGCAGCACTGCCCCAGGTCATCTCACAGGGTATCTAACAAGGGTACTCAAACACGGGGATGATAGTGCCTGAATTATCACAAAGCTCAACCCTTGGTGGGCCTCCAGTGGCCCCAGGAGAGGGGAGCCCAACAGGACAGTGCAGAGCACTGTGTGGATGTACTCTTCCCACAGATGCTGTGGTTAAGGTGAGTTTGCTAGCTCATTGCTGAACATCACGACAAGAGGTTGGCTATGTCAACCACCAGACCCTGGACAGCAGTTTCCATCCATCCAAAGCTGGTCAACCTACATGGCAGCTGTCACAAGGAAAATCAAGAGCAAGCAGATTGAATTATGCACCACAGCAAATGCAATGCAGTTCTCAATTTGCATTACCCATCCTTATGCTCTCACAACAGTGGCTTACGCTATTTTTTCAAGTCAGCATTTAGCTTTTTTGCTAGCTAATACAACATTTCCTCTCCCATCCCCCCAGTCCAAGTATTTGGTGAAATCGCTTCTTCTGCAAATTGTGCTGCAAATGCTGAACTTTTGCCAGTTAGACAGGGAAAGCCTTGACTAAAAATAAACCACATTTCAGAAAATAGATCCTTCCCAGTACGATGAAGTAGTGGATAATGCATGCAAGCAGACCTGCCAGGAGAACACAATCTCCAGATTTGCACAAGAATCTCATCAAGCTCAAAAGACAGACAGCCATAATTACCATGACTTGTCTCATCCTAAAAAGCACAGAGTTACGGGAAAGGAGAGAGGTAGGGGTGAGGGTGCTGGAGTAAATCAAGTTTCCACCTGTTCTGGCAAGAACAGAAGCACCACCACTGTCACTTGCCTGCATCCCTTGTGAACCAAGCTGCTCATAACCCACAATGGAGGAAGAGGTCAACACACCTCTCCCAGCACGGCCACTACAGGAGGCAAAACCCTATTACAGGAAATTTGCTACAACTCAGACATGTAAGAGAACAACTTGGGCTTTTGCCACCTGAGTCACCAGGAGTCTGGAGTACTGACTCACTGCTGGCTCCCTCTAACTCAGACATACCTGTGACAGCTTGCTAGCAAATGGAGGCACTCCTACCTTTGCTGTTCCCCTCCTCGTTATAGTTCTCCCTTTATCAAGAGGCCTTTTATGCTAGAAAATTAATGCAAGTAAAGGAAAGCACAATGAGAATGCTCTCATGGGAAGCCCAGGCAGTGCTCTACTAAGCAGCTATGCTTTAAGCTCTGAAGCGGAGAGCACATCTTATCACATGATGCAATAAACCCCAGGAAAAACAGGGGAATTGGGTGGAAACAGCTCCACCCCAACTCCTACTCCTCCATTGTGTTTGCTGCACCACCCAGATAGTCCTGATGAACCAGGTTTTCAAGTGAGATTGCTTTCCATAACAAATCCATTTCACTTTTTTAGGGATCAAGGAAGCTTCAGACAGCCAGTCATGGCTATGTCCTCCTGCAATCAAAATGGGCTGTTTGGGAAGACCAAATGCAAGGCAATACCATTTTGGGATGAGATCCATCAGAGACTGAAATTTGCAGAAGCAGCTTCTTTTGCTTTTACAGCAAGCTGAAGGCTCAAGCTCAGCATGCCAGGTCAATCCCTCCTTGTCCATCGATGGTTCCATGGCAGCATCCATCTACCCGCTTCTGAGGCTTCCCCTATGCAACCACAAACGGCAAAATATTCTACTCCAATTCCAGTGGTTGCACATACACCTCTGATCAGCTGCGAACATAATTCCAGTTAATAAAAAAGTAGGCTGCAACCCAGCCCTATATTTTCTCCTCCTCAAAGTAATGCAGGAATTGAAACTGAGGTGCAGGCAGACCTGCTGGTAGCATAGTGCGGGGCATCAATAAATGCATGCTTGGCATCTCTGCAACTACAACCGACTCAAACAGTCCACTTACAGTGCCAGTTTCAAAGAGCGCAGACAAGATTTTTTAGTTGAGCACAGATACCTTAAAGCAATAACAAATCAAATAACTCAGGCAAAAGGATGCACTGGGCAGAACAGAGAAGGCACTACTCCACTGCTTCTGACAGCAATCAGTGGCAGAGCAGAGCATTAATTATCCAGGGAAGAATAAGCTGCTACAGGCTGTTCTTGCTGTACATTAAGAAAACAACAGCAGATTTGTTCGTGGTTGGATAGCAACATGCAAACATCTCCCTCCCACCCCCTCTCTGGGCTGCAGGCAGGCGCATGTGGTGGGGGAGCTATCACAGGCCAGCAGGGCAGGAGAGCACAGCAGTGGCGCACACAGCCACAAGCTCGCAGCCGCAAGCTCGACTGGGATCCTCCAGCTGGTGCTACGGGAAAGAAAAGGCCATGTCTGTGTTTGCAAGGAGCTTGGCCTCCAAGAGCTGCTTTGCAGCGATGCTGTGTTTTCCAATGTTCTCCTCAGAGCACTGCTAGCAAGGCTAAATGTAGACATTACCTTCTGCTTGGTGTTTTCACAACACAACTGGATGGAAAACAACCTATTCACTGCACAACGTCCTCTCCCACACTATCTGTCAATTCATACCTATAGGGCAAACCTTGCACATGTTTCACTTTTGGACACATACAGGCCCTCTCCTCCTTGCCAGGAGCATAGCAAACGTACCTGTTCAGAGCATAGGCTTGTTTTAATGCACTGACAAGGAGCCAGAACACAATCCCCATCAGTATACAGGAACTGGCAAATCCTGTAAGCATTACAGAGAACATTTATTAGTGACAATAATAAGAACTGGCTGATGAATGAAGGATGGCAAAGCAACCTCACAAGAGGTGGGAGAGTGCTAGATCTCAGCCCTGAACAACCTCCTGCCTAGCGGCACCACAGTGGAGGTATCCAGCACAAAAGTCAGGGGACTTCTCCAAAACAGAGAAGGAGGCCAAGATAAGAGACAAGACGGTAAGTCCCAAACTAAGGCTGGTTGTCCTCAAGAGTCAATGCATTGAAGTTAATATCTAGGTATAGGAGCAAAAAAGAGGCTGATAAATGGGATGGAAGTGCTCACCTGCACAGCTCCCCTATTCCTCTCCGAGATGCTGCTGAAGAACTCCTGCTCCACAGCACTTGTGCAATTTCTTCTAGTTTGCAGAGCAGATGAATCCCATCTGATATCAGAGCCAGGCTGCTTCTGTTTTTCCATTATTACTATTATTATTATTGATTCATCATTATGATTTCATAGTAAATGGTTTTATTTTTCCTACTGATTGCTCTATAAAGCTTTTGTACATCAGTCATGCAAAAGACATCTTGCAGCATTTAGCAAAAGTTGGGACAGAAGTTACCTCCACAGGCTTCAGCAACACCTCGCTGCGAGCATGCCAAAGAAAAGGCATCAGGGAAAAAAGAATGCTTTACTGGTAACAGTTCTAAGCAGCCATAAGGAGACATTTTTCTGGTGATCCAACTGAAGCAAAGATGACTGCATCTAATACAGCTTTAATTTTCCCATTCTGTTCATACAACAGTTCAGGGACAGCAACGAACATGGTGGATGAACAACCATCCTTGAGCACACTGTAACAGAGAGAGGATTTGAAAGTGGAAGGAGTTAAGAAAACAGTGTGGGACAACTTCTCCAGTCAAAGCACCAAACCTGCAAGGGGAAGGTACAGGATTAGCCCGACAACATCTTATGTACTTCCTGCTGACTGGTCCTTATTATGTACTGCGAGAAAGCTTACTCATGCAGCACATTGGTTTACCTTGGACTGAGAAAGAGAGGCTTGCTTGTTTTCCCTAACGTCTGCGGGTGACTCACAGACGACAGCCATTGCCAGCTGGTATTTAAAGAACTGAGAAAAAAATTAATCCTTTCACCCTTCCCTCCCCTTCTCCCCTTTTTCCTTTCCCATTACAGAAGAGCTGTAAGCATTTCTTAGGACAAAAACAATGCTGAAGACCCCAAGACCGCAGCACAGACCTTGGACTCCAGCCTCAAGCACAGATTTTCCATCACCATTTATAATTGCTCTTCCCGTTGCTTTACATTACCACCCTAGCCAAAACACAAGAGTTATTTACTCATGTTATGTACCTCCAGGAGGGTCTTCTGTTTTATTTCTGAAGTCAGTAACTGAACACCATTCTGCAGTGGAACATAAAGTCTCTATACAAAGACAGAAATAACATAACAAATCCAGCCTGGCCAATAATCTTCAGTGGCAGCTTATTTACAAAAGTATGGAAAGACAACTTTCCTCCTCTGGCAAGGAAATTCATACCTTAGCTTTACATGGCCTAAAGAGGCTGCATTAGCTTTGTAGGATTTCATCTGCATTGGTATTGGCCCACTCCTGCACCAGAGCTCAGTAGGTGGGGAAGAGCAGCACGTATGCCATGCCATGCGAACCTTTTCTCCATTCCTCCCCTCCAGCTCCTTTTTCCTCTAACAACTTTCTCAATGCAATTGCTACTATTAGACAACATCACAGAAACATCACAGGAAAAGTTTAGACTTCCCCCCCAGTACTGCTGAGCAAGGCAGAGATGCTTGTAGCTTCTCTAAGTGCTGCTGGATTTAATGTGAAGGTGGCCTGGCCTGCCTTCCCAAAGCAACCACAGCTCTCAAAGCATTTTGTCCTACAGCAGCCAGATACACTGGAAACACAGCCAAGTGCCAGGGAATCAGACCCCTGTCCCCAAACTCCCCTGTTCCCAAAATTCCCTTCTCAAAGTGTCCAGCACCACTAGCCTTAAGACATCTTTGGTGGACATCCAGTTTGTCCACTAAAATATGCATTTTTCAGTGTTACCACCCCAGCAACATCTCTCTGCCCTTCACCTTGACATCATGATGTGTTGCTTGTTGACAGACTGAACCAATGCTGCAGAGACACAATAATGTTTTATTACATGCAGTGTGGGAAAGGAAAGAATAAACAGAGTTTAAAAAAAAAAAGTTATGTTCACAAGTCAGACAGGAAGATAAATCCACCTTTAGCTTTACAGCTAGAAGAGAACAACATAGCAGGATTTGTTGTGCTCCTTCACACAGAGGCACTAACACATAAGGCCCTGGTCTGCAGTGTTTTTAAGCAGAGACATCATATAATCAGAGTGATTTGGGTTGGAAGGGACCTTTTAAAGATCATCTAGTCCAATTCCCTGCCATGGGCTGAGACATCTTCCACTAGACCAGGCTGCTCCAAGCCCTGCCCAGCCTGGCCTTGAACACATCCAGGGATGGGGCATCCACAACTTATCTGGACAACCTGTGCCAATGGCTCACCACCCTCACCAAAGAAAATTTCTCTCTTATATTCAATCTAATACTCTCCTTGATATGTTGAGCAGAAGGTCTTATTTAAAAGCTGTGCTCAAAGTTCCTCCCAGAGGGATAGCTCCACTAGCTTAACTGGGGAGCTGAACACTTTCAGCACATACATGAAGCCACTGGCCAGCAGTGCACCTCAAAGGACTCTACCAACATCATAGGCTCCCAGAAATCTTAACACACTTTGTAACCCTTACCCCTCCTTTACAGGGAAGAAAACTGTTAGAAGCAAGACATGCTCTACCTGGCTCTACATGGCTCTACATGGCTGCCCTTCAGCAAGCCTTGCCCATTCCCTCCCCATGCTCATCAGCTGAACTGATCCAAAACTACCCCTTGATGCCAAAATACAGTCCTGCCTTTTCCCTTCTACCCCTTCCACACATCCCAGACATCTCTAAGCTTGTGGTAGCAACCACTGTTTGCTTGATCCAACTGGAAGCTATCCCAGAAAGAAGAAAAAAAAGTGGAAGGATTTCTGACAGAACAGCCTGAGATAAGCTAAAGCTGGTAGGAATCATGACCTCAGAAAGATGGCATAGTGGTACGTCTGGAAACCTAGATGAGGCTTTCAAGCTACCATGCTTTGACCCATCATAGCTATGTCTTTGCACAGGGGTAAGTCACTTAAAAATAACTTTAATGGCTCCATTCACTGTTGAACATGCCCAGCCACTCACTTTTCTGAAGACCCATCCAAAAACAGCCTGGTGAAGTGCTACCTGAATTCTTCAAACTAGACTGATGCCCTCAAACAGCCACACACCGCAGCTATGCAAGACTCCCAGCTTACCAAGGAACAGCAGTAAAACAAAATTTCTCCAAGAGGTCTGGGGATTGTTTTTTTTTTTTTTTCTTCTGATGTGTTTTGCCATAACTGAAGAGTGTTCTTACATGGTTTTCAGGAGAAAAGGAGCAAGGGCAAACATATGTAAAGGATTTAGCAAAAGTTCTTAAGCAAAGCAGACAGCAGGATGCTGAAAATAAATACGTAAAGCCTTTTGCAGCACCAAAGTTCAAATCCATCTGGGTATTTCTGAGTCTGTCACGGCAGCCCACAGAAGAGACTTTCCAATTTCTTGCAGAGAAACCCTGGGAAATAAGTATGGAAAAACAGAAGCACAGGCTCAAGCTCTAAGCCAGCCCTTCATCCTGAGATATGACCTCCCTTAAAATCACCACGGGTACAGAGGGAGAAGCACAGCACAGCCTTATGCGGTCCCTGCAGGCTGGCTTGTCTCCAGCACAGGATGGCCCAAAGCTCCTCCACCTCCATTCACCATTCTCCTTCTCCTCTGGCACAGGGATGGATGGAAGGGTCCTAACAGTCCCAAGTGCACCTTAGCGTGCCAGAGGGGATGCCAGCTCAAGACTTCCCTTCAAACCAGCCACCTCACCTCCAAACAGCAAGAGAGTGATCCCCACCTAAAAAAGTACACACCACAAAGCTGTGCTGAACGGATGGAGCTGATGCATCACCACCCCCAGAGGTACCATCCAAATAGCAGCAGTCCAACAGAGCTCCCCCATCCCTAGCTCCTTACAGAGGGGAAGGAGGCACAGTTAGTCATAGAATCATAGAACAGTTAGGGTTGAAAAGGACCTTAAGATCATCTAGTTCCAATCCTCCTGCCATGGGCAGGGATTATGCAGTGTCCTTGGATGCAGGCTCATCTACGATTTGCAAACAGTATTTTCTGGGTGCACTAAATAATAGAAAAAGGAGGTAAAACATGCAAACAAAACTATAGAACTGGTGCCACCCATAAAATCGAGAAAAACATCCTACTTCAGGAAGTTATGTTGAGAATCTTTTTCTTATTCTCTTTTTTTAAAAAAATCTACCAGAAATAACAGCACAAAGCAGGATCTTAACTGCTGCTCTACAGTTCTTCTGTCCCTGCAGCTTATTCTTCATCTAAATTCACAACTGTAGTTTGGGAGATCACTGTTAATTGCTTCAGAGACCATGAAACATCAAGAAGCAGGTGGGTTTTAATCCTTTTGTTTTTCTGAGTTTATGCAGCATTAGCCACGCAGGCTCCTGCTGAAGCTGCCCCCAGGGCCCCCAACCTGCCATCACTATTGTGGTCACACTGAAACCACCAATTCTCCAGCTTTCAACACAAAAAGATGAGCACAATTTATACCTTCACATTCAAGCCTCCTTTACACAGCTTCCACAGGAAAACCCAGAGCTTCTACTCTACTTAATGCAACAAAACAAAATAAAACCAACCAAACAAAAAAAAATCACAAAGCTAATCAAACTGAGTTTCCATGGCATTAAAATAATTAACCAGCTACGTGTCTCCAACAGCTTGTTCTCAGTTTTTCCAATAACTATTACCATGCATACTTCAGAAATATCCCAAAGCATCCTTAAAAACATTATGGACTTTATCATGAAACTCAAGCTTTCATTTCTGCAGAAAAAAAAAAAAAAAAAAACAAACAAAAACACCCACCAAAACCCAGCAAAAAGTCCAAACTACAATGGATTAATTCAGGACAATCAATGCTCTATCAGCTCAAGCAGGATACTGGATAACCCAATCTTTACATTTCAAAGCCTCCCACTTCCAGCAGTTGGAGAACATGGACAAGTAGCACTGTTCGACTCACAAACCAAAGAGCAGGAATGTGCTTCCCAGGCAAGGGCTGGAGTGGCAATCACCACTCCTTGCCCAGCATCTCTGGGGATGGACCTCTCTGTCCATCCGGCTGCCCCCATGCAGGATCAAGCACTCTGCAGGAGGTAATTGCTTAATCCCTGAAAGACTGAACTACTTTGACATGCCACAGGAAGAGGGCTGACTCACAGAACCAAGAGGTGAGGGAAGAGAGAAACGGTGAGAATGAGACACCACAGATACAACATTTTTCAAGAAACTGAATTCCTAAACATGCAGGTAATTTACTTACCTGCTCCCTCCTCATCTACTCTGTATTGAAATGTTTGGTGAGATGCACAATTCACTATCAGTGCAACTTTGCTCTGCTTAAGCCCATATCAGAGGTCAAAAGCTACAAAAGCAGGAAAGAGGACACTCAAAAATTTCATCTTGTGAGGAGAAAACCATACTACTGAGCTAAAACTTGAGTAGTGAGCTACAATGCAAATGGGGGAAGCTGTAAAAGATGTACAAAAAGCAGCTGCACTAGCTCAGACCAACATTTGCATCCCCCAACATCCTGTCACCACGGTGGCAAGCAGCAGACATGGTGCACGCTTGGTCAAGGCAACTGCTGGAGGGGTTTCCGCAGCACACCCTCCACATGCAGGGTAAGCTGCAGCTTTAGCTGCATGCAAAGCGTGACCCTCACTGATTAGGGAATACAAATTAAGGGAAGGGGAAGCAGGAGATTTAAGAACCTTAGCCACGTGGTGAGCCTTAATGACAGCCCGCTCTTTTCTGGAGAGCAAGCTGGCCCAAAGTGTGTGTGTAAAGAAGCCAGACACACCTGTACAGCTACTGCAAAGAAAAGTAAGAGTTGCATGAGCAGGTTGTGGACTTGGGTGGCTGTCCCAGCTGCTGCGATGTCACTGGTAAAGCCTGCACCCCACTTTGCTGAATCTCCCACACCCCTCTAACAGCAGAATGTCAAGCTGCTGAGTACACCAACAAACAAGGATTTCTGAGCAAGCTGGATTTAACCCTGCTGTCAGGATGCCAGCAGGGCTCCAAGTCCTAAGGAGATCAGATTTGTATCAATGGACACTCAGGCAAAGCTGGCATGATGGGGGTATGCAGGGGGTTGAGGATCCCCAGCACCTGCTTCCTCTTCATGAACCCTTTTTTGCCCTCTTGGAACTGATGACAAATAGTTTCCCACAAGGAGAATCCCATGCAGAGCTCCAAAAGGTGGGGGCAAACACTTAGTCTGCTAGATTTCTGCGGCACCAAAGCAGTGGGGCTCAATGGTACTGTGAGCTCTCACCCTGTCAGACAACTGCTCAGCAGCTGCCTGCAGCATGGAAGTTCCTCTGCATAAAGCTGAACAGTACTGGCTCCTATGCTTGACTTCCAGGATCTGAGCCACAAGGAGAGCTAAAAATATTCCAATTAACCAGTCCTTTTCAATGCAGGAGTCGCTGATGATGCCACGAGGGTATTATACAACTGCAAACAGGAAGATGTGGTCTGCAGAAAAAAACAATAATAAATTGAATGGGCTGAAACAGCTGGCCAGGACAGTAACCTCTGAATTCAAGTGTGGACTACACCATCCAAGAACATGGAGGAGCTTGTGCTACTTGCAATTGCAACATTTGATATGTTTGCAAGCTTTCCGATGTGATATACACAGGGAATCATTTTTGCTTTGCATTGACTATACACAGAAAGCTTGTTCTGGCAGTATCCCACACAACCTGCCTCACGAATCGGTTGGCTGCTTAGCTGTGTATCACCCTCCATGTCAGGAGTTAAGCAGGAAACTTTTATTGCTGGTAAAATCCTTTGCAGGGAGACGGGTAGGCTCCTGAGCTAAGGATTTCTTCATGTGCAGATTTAGCACCTTTTTTTTTTTTTTTTAGCGCTGCCTGGTCTTTATGCTGACATCCAGACTTTAAACATCATCTGTGGGTAATACAGGAGTATACAGCAGTGCACCTGGGAGAACTAGCAAATCCCCTCCATTTGAGCCAGAGCGTTGGCTTTACTCTGGAATTACATTTATCTCTTCGGCACTAGGCTCCCATTAATGGAATTACCAGGCAGGCTGCTTCAGAATTAACACTTGAGAGAGGCAGGCTGGGATGGCACCACTCCAGCCTCAACCCGCAAAGCCAGCACTGTTTCTCCATCCTCCAACGAGCTGCCGCCCTAACAAGCCCGACCCCATGACAAGAGCCAGGGAAACAAAAGAAACAAACCCGAACTGTCCAGGGCAATCAATATCTTTCTAGGAACACTCAGGCCTCTTGCCAGCTCTCTTCCAACCCCAATTTAGCTCTCCTGCATCACAGAAGGGGATGGCACGTGCAGGAGCAACCCAGCGGGGTGCCAAGCCAAGAAGCATGTCTGGTGCTCAAGCAGACACTTAGGGAGGTGAATCTGCACTGGTCCCTCTGCAAATACCTGACGCTCAGAGTGTCAAAGGAAACCCACAGCTAAGGACAGCCCCCATCCACCTCAAAAGTCACAGAGCAAGTACTGGAGTCTGAATAGTTGTTTCAGAAATACCCACTGCTACGTAAAATGGGGAGGCGTATCATAGCAAATGAATCAAGACTGGGTATGGGAGATTATCTTGCACACACTAGAAAACTGCCTTCCATCACATGGCAGCTACTGCACTGCCACGTTGAGCAATCTGCACCACGGCACGAAACAGTCCATTAAACCACCCCTGCACTACCCAACAAAATGGGCAACTGGGAGCAATGCCACAGGCTGCCGAAAGCTAAAGGGGATGCAGCAAGCAACCCTGCTGCAAAACTACACTGACAGCACTGCAACTTCTCTGGGAGCTGTTTTTTGCACAGACCAGCTGTGGATTTCTTTAGATAGGGTTTTTTTTCAGTCACCTGCAACAGCACTTCTCCATCCTTGACAAGGAGCAAATGCAAGGAGAAAACAAGAGATTCACCACCACCTGAACAATGTTTGCCCCAGGTATGAAGACCCAGGTGCACAGTACTGCCAAAGTAAGTAAAAGACAGCAAGGGGAAAGCTTATTTGCAGAGTATAGACAGATATACCCTTAACAACAGCTTGAGCTGTGGGAGCTGAACTACTCTCTCCTGTAATTAAAATGTAGGAGAGGAAAGCGCAGGAACTACTCCAGCATGACTGTGAACGGCTAACAGGCTTTGAGTTTCAAAGTCAATCTTAACACATGCTCTTCATTGCGGTTTTAATTCTAAAATAAAAGAAAAAATAAGGGGGGGGAAAAAGAGGTTTTACTGTAAGAAAAGATCCTGTACAACCCTGTTCTTAAACCACACAAGGAGCAAATGAGGGAGACTGGCTGAGGCTGACGAAGAAAGGCTGAAGGCAGCCCTCTTCTTTCCCCTGGCCCTTCATTTGCTCTGCTAGTTGCTCTCGGCAACATGACAATTCAGGGAGGCAGACTGCCCCGTGACAGGAAAAACATATGTAACACCCAGACGGTGAAACCTCACATTTGAGAAAAGCATCTATGCAAAATGCAGCCTGAAACATTTTTTCCAGCTCCACAGAGTCGACTTGATGTGCTGCAAAACCAAGCTGGTGAAACACTATTGCCTGCATCGAAGGTGGGATTCACCAGCAGGATATACCCTCAAGCATCTCCCTGTTTTCTGCAGGTTAGAAACAAACAAATAAATACATAGATTAAAGCCTATGGGCAAGGTTACAGGGTCCTGAAGCTCACGGTGATGCAAGAGATGGGAGAACATCAGAAAAAGAAATCATACACGTTCAGCACTCTTTGGCCCAGCACCTGGGGAACAGCTTAGCCAAGAAAACTACTTTCTTTCCAAAACAACGATGAAGGTAAGGAGCCATCGGAATTACGAGTCAAGCTCCAAGATAAGAAATCATACTGGTGGATGGGTGTGGCTGCCTGTTTGGGGTTTTTCTACAAGATAAACGTGTCTTTTGGAACACATCTGTTGACCAGTCTTCCCTCTGCTGGGAAGAACACCCAAAAACCAAGAATGAAGCTCACAACCCTGAAAATAACAAATGAAAGGCAGGTCGGTTTCCGAAAAACCAAGATCATGCTTCACAGGCCCTTGAAAGTAAGATGCAACATACTAATATGTTGAAAAGGACAAAAGAGGAGTAAATTTAAAATTCCAAATAGTCCTATAAAATACCATTCAGAGAAGCTGTTAAGGAAACTCTGCAAGAGGCAGAGCTCATTCACAGACCAGAACCTGTCAAGTACAAGAAATAAATAATTCTTTAATCTATTTTTCAACTGTAAAGTTGTGGGTATATAGGAATATTAAATCAGAAATTCACAGTCTGGAGGATGTTAGCTCCACAGATGTACCCAGGGAAAAAAAAAAAAGCTTGTGTATCAGAGTAAGAACTAATGCAAATCCCTTAGGAAGTGTGTGAAATTGAGCAGAGAATGGTTTTGAATCCAATAGAACAATGTGTTGAACGAAGCTGAGGTACGAGTACACCAGCACTGCAGGAAAGCAAAGAGTGTAAAGCACCCAGGAGCTTGATGGAGCAAAAGCCACAGCAGGTCATGTCACTCTCTCCAACTTCCCCATGCCCAGTGTATTGTAATAGCTTAAAGACAGTCACGGAGGGCCCTGCCAGCTCAGCCCAGGACTTTGCTGCTCTGCAAACAGCAAGGTGTTAGGCAGCCACCACTGAGGTTATAAAACAGAAACTATTTTGCAATCCCTTCTGCATAGAAAGCATTTTGCATTGGCCTTCACAACAGTTCGGTTTTGCCTTTTCTTATTCAAGAACACAGTGGGGAAGAAAACTGACCAAGCACAAGGCAAGCAATTTACTAGAATGACAGGTTGTTAACTAAACCCTGTCAAACACAGCTTTAAATTAAAGCATCAAGCCTGTAAATAGCTTCCTCTTCCTCAGCACAGCACTGGCAGAGAAAGGTCCCAACACTCTCTATGCTATGCCGGCCCTTATCGAGCACATTCACTTTTCCCAACAAAACCAGGGCACCAAATCCTGGCTGGACCAATGCAGCTCCCCAGAAGGCCCCAGCGCACATGCCCTCACCCACCATTTTGACAGGCGCCAAAGATCCCTGCTCCAGACACAGCATCTCCTTCCTCATCCAACTGAGTTGACCTTAACTCTAATTCAGTTGGAGCACAAGAGCAAATGGTACCATTTCTTGAGGGAGAAGACCTCATGATTCACCACAATGCCAGATTTCACTTACTGGGTGTTGTTTATATAGGAAGTATTGCAAGGCAAGGGTGGGGGAACCAACTGTAAGCAGCGGGTTTGACAGTTCAAGCACTCGAGCTGCCACATCTCCACTGACCCTGCCACCAGCTGAGACCAAACCTGACCATCCCACCAGCGCTGCCAGCTCTGTCCCAAGCAGCAGGGTATTTTGGAGGCTTCCCCAGCTGCCCTTGGGACACCCAGTCCATACCTTGTGCCACCCCACACGACCCCAGGGAGCAGGAGGGCTGGGGAGGACAGGTCACCATCCCGTGTGCACGGCTGCTAGGAAGGCAAAGCCTCCCATAACAGCAACTGAGGTAAGCAGGGGCAGCTCCTGCGCTGCTTCATCCAGTGGGAAGGGGTGTGTGTGGGGGGAAACAAACAGCATTTTGTTTTGCTCTGACCTCCATGCGGCCCCACCACGACTCAAAGGACTGCCTCAGCTCCTGGCAGTCTCTGTGGGGTGCACAGCCCCATGCTCCGACCCTCAACGCAGCCCCACCGTGGCAAACAGCCCTTTGCAGCCCCCATTCCAAGCACACAACCCTTTGCGGTCCTTTACCCCACAAAATGCCTTCCCCTGAACACCAAGCCGAGCACTTCACAACCTTCCCGAGCCCCTCATTTGTGCAGCCCCTGAACACCCCCCGGCACCTCACACTTTCCCGTTCGGGGTGCCCCAGACACACAGCTCTCCACAGACCCCGAGATGCTCCCGGGCACACACACCCTCGCAAGCCCCCATGCCGCTGGGCACGCAGCTCCCTAAACACCACAACCCCCAATGGCCCCACACACATGCCCTTGGCAACACCACCAGCTCCCCCCCCCCCGCCGCGAGGTGCTTCCCCCGGAGCTGACCGCGCTGAGTACTCGTTCCTCTCAAACCTTTCTCTTCTTCCGTCCCGTCCACCGTATCCCCTCCGGTCCTTACCGTGAGGAGCCTCGCGGGCGGGTGCGAGCTCCTACCCCCGCCGCGCATCCTCCAGTACGCGCCCAGCGCCCAGCCCGCTCCCGCGCAGCCGCACTAACGAACACAGAACGGGACGTAGAACGCCTAGCGCCGCATGGCGTCTCGCGAGATGAGAATAGAAGTGCATCGGCAGACGCTACCCCAGAGAAGGGGAATTAGCTCAAATGGTAGAGCGCTCGCTTAGCATGCGAGAGGTAGCGGGATCGATGCCCGCATTCTCCAAGGTTTTTCAATCCCGCTGGTTAAAACTTCCACCTTTACTGTTGATGGGATTTACTTTAGTCTTAATTCTTAAATTCTTATTTGCTTCCTTAAAATTCCGAAAGATAGTTTGGTTAACTCGTGGTTAAGGCAAGGAGAGTGCTGTCTGCTGTACGTGCAACATTGCAGGAGACGTTTTTGCTTTCTCATTCAGTATTGGACAAGGGCAGCAACAGGGTGCAGTACCCACTCCACTCCCTCCAGCGCTTCCTATGGGAGCTTCGGCCCCAGCCCTCACTTCTCTTGGAAGTTTCTGATAGACCCAAAACTTGTTAGTAAATTTGAGAAAGAATCAAAATACCTCAAGAAGGCAGTGGCAGACATGCCATTTAGTAAAAAAACTGGCAAGATTTTGCCCAGTGAATTTATCCAGGTGTAAAGTTGAGCCAAATATTCAAATTCTTACATCTTGCTATTATTCTACTGCAATTAGCTAGAAAGAAAAAACAGAATAATTTAAAGAAAAAAAGACAGTGGTTTAAAACTGAAGATGTATCATGGAAAAAAAAAATAAATAGAAATACACTCAGTTGGCATTTCCATCCCAGTCACAAGCTGAACTGAAAATCAAAGGTGGAAAACAATTCTGTGCACTTTCTCTGGTTACATACGTGAGGAAATTATCTTCCTGAGATATTTCAGCAGCAAAGAGTGGAATTCAGGTTTCAAGATGCCCACAGATCCCACCCTACACCTGAGTAAACTGTAAATCATCCCCATCACCAGATGTTTGCAGTGGGCCTGGGGCAGGCTCACCTCTCTGCAGAGCATACACAGGAGCCCTAGGGTGGCTGACGAGAGATCAGGCTCAGAGCCCATGCTCTTAAATCCCAAAGGACTTCCCAGTGTGGACCTGGGGCAGTGGGTGCCTTCCAGACTGACCACATTCTTCTGCAACAACCTTCCATTAAACTACACCTTCAGAAACAGTAAGAAACCTCAATATTACTGCATCTGCCTTCGAAAAGAATAAACCCAGGGAATCATTTTTTGTCTGAATAAATCTCATGCAAAGATTTTTGTAGAGCAGCACTATTTGGCCATGGTCTCTTTGCACACCTATAGCCACATCTACCTGAGGCTGAAGTCCTGCCTATTTTACCATTTATCCTGCAGGTCTTTTAAAGTCCTTCTAACCCCACTGCCCTTTCTTATAGGCAGCATAAATGTGTAGATAAGTTAATCGCCAATAGCCCAGAGAAGAACTGGATCGAAGGGAGGATGCAACAGCTTTTCAAACAGATTATTTGGCACAAATACCCATGGACTCTCATGGGTAGCCTCAGTAAGACTGGAGAGTCATGTCTCCACCACCAGTGGACATTTTCCAGTCCTTTCCAGAAAAGGCCAGCAGTAACATACAAACTGAAGTCTGAAAAACAGATGAATGTATGCTTGTTGAGGAATTTTTAGCCTGAAGATTCTATTCTTGCCTTTTAAAGCTGATTTGCTCTCAGGCTTCTGAGTCCCAGACAAACTCATAAAATAACAAGCTGTCACTACAATGGTCTTCAAAGCTTTCACAAACAATTCAAGTCTTCCTGTGCAGCAGGATTTAACAGGAAAGTGAAACCCATCACAGATCACAGTCTCCTATTTCAACAGCTGCTATGCAGGCGGCATGAAAAGGCTGTATTGTGAAATAAATTTGTGTCTGTGATCCGGTCCTTTCATTTTTCCCTCTAGCTTTGGCCTCATCTCGACCCCCAACCCCTGCAATATATTGGTGACCATGGGCAACCTCGGGATGACTGAAAGCTAAAGGATCCTAAATCTGGCCAGACTGATGCTGCATCGCCCTCTGCAGACTGGCAGGCAACAACTGCCACGGGTTGAGGAAGACGGAGAAGGAAAGCAGGGCTAGGCAAAAAATCCCACCCCACCCCCCCCCACCCGCCTTACTCTTTTCGCAGGTCTATGCAGTACAGTGGTAAATAAACACGTTTGGAAAGCTTCATTTTCTTGGGGCCCATTTTTCACCAGACCCATGGTGAAAGCCTGTATACTCATGGATAAAATACTACGCATATACTCACAGTATTATTTAATTATAATGATTCCCAGTCCCTTTAAAATTAAAACCAGCATGAAACAAAGAGACCAGCTTTTCTTTTACAAGAACAAGATGACCACATCAAAACAGCTAAAAATTCCTCCCTTTCTTGTGGGAATCTATAATGAACTAGCACAGTATGGAGCACCCATATGTGTGCATGCACACATGCAAGTCAGGATGAGCATTTGTCTGTGTTTGCCAAGGGGCTCAAAGCATGCTCAGCCACCTCGCAGCTCTGAGACATATGCTACCAGCGTCTGTTTACTGACCTCTCTTTTATTTTGCTCCCAAGGCATCACCTGAGCCATAGTGTTGGGTTCTCCACTTTGCCTTGCAGATGCTTTTGCTCCCCAGTGCTTTTATCAGTTCACTGGCTCTTCAGGAATGACCCTAGTTTTGCATTTCCTCCACCTACAAAGCCTTACGTCAAGTCACACACAAGCTCAAGGAACAAATTACTTCCAGCAATAGATCAAGTAGGAGTTAAAGCAAGGCTGTCAGTGCACCAAATGGAGCTGGGCACATGCTGAAGTCTTACAGCTTTGATCCCCATGGCTGACCTTATGTAATGAACTTGCTGGTAGGCACTGCATGGTCAAGTTAGCAAAAGATCTGTCACTACCCTCAGAGTCTTATTGTCTTTAATTGCAATAAATTACATGCACAGAGGCATCATGAGAGCAGAGAGGACACAATGGGAAACTGCTAGAGGGGGTAAAAGGCAAAGCTTTCCACTTACACTGATGAGATTAATTTAAGTATCCTCTTGTAAGTTTGCTCTAGGGCTATGTGCATAAATTTAGGTTTAAAATGAAGCAATCTTAAATGCAGAAACACACCTCAACTTCCCAGATCCCAGGACACAAGATCTACCCTTGCTGGGTTCGTGCCAGCCATGCCCACGAGTTGCAGGCAAGAGGCGAGCCGCACCATGTGCTCTCTCCCTGCTCAAAGGCCAAAGGAGGGGGAGGCCCTAAAGAAGTTGGGAGATAAGTGTGAGTGACCTCAAAAAGGACAGGGAGAAATGGTGACAAAAAAGAGGGGAACACAGGGCAGATGTCACTGTCAGACTCCTCGGGGAGTCAGACCTGAGTCTGTGCAAATACACATATGGACATACCTTCTGTGCCAGAAGTCTTTCACTGTTTCTGTGGAAAGACATACACATACATTTCTCACCTGTGTTTGCTGTTGCTTTTCTCAGTCCCACTCTGCATAGTTTCCTCTGGACCTGTGTGAGTCTCTGTGAGTAGGACAGCCTGGTCCTGCTTGCTGGGGAAGGGCAATAGATTTCTCCTGAGATGCTTTTTGTTGTCCCCACAGTGAGCTGATGGCATCTTGGCATGGCTACCTGGCTTGTAAACCTAGTTTTTCACCAGCTCAGTCCAGTGTGCAGTGGATGCTTTGTCCAGGGCAGGAGGTCTACGGAAGTTCCACGTGACATAAAGCACTCTGAAACCTCTAACAAACACTAGACTTTGTCCTTTAGAGACTCCTGATGTTGGCAGCAGAGCAGGAACTGAGAGCAGCCAGGTGCCAGCAGGGGATGCATATGGAACAGCACCTTTGCTGTTGGGCTGAATGACAGCCATCTGATTTCAAATTACCTGGTGGACCAAGGGATGGCCTTTTGCCAGTCTTCACTAGTGGCCTCCCTGAGAGCATCGTGCTGAGCAAGAAGGGCAGAGACATCCTTCACCAGCTGCAGCACCTCACCTAACTGCCTGACAGGGAGTGTCCTGGCAAGCACCAGGCTTGTGCCATCCCCAAGCTCATCATTGGTGGTCACCGGGTTTCAGGTCAGACCAAGGGGCACAAGCACTGTTGTTGCCACCCCTTTGTGTACACAACCCTGTGTTTCCTGGGAGGTAATACAGAAAAGGTGCACCCTCTGGCACTCAGCTCTCTTCTGGGCACAAAGGAAGGTGGGTTTCAGCTCTTTGAGCTCTTCTAGTAGTCTTTTCCCAACTCCTCCAAAGGAAAGGTAATAAAGGCAACTGGAGTGACACCCTCCAGTGCTCCCCGTAGAGTGCAGGAGAGCTGCCGGTCAGCAGTTGTGAGAGGGAAAATCTTAGCTGGTCTTTTGCCTCCAGCTCATTTGCAGTATATGGAAACGTTAATTAATCTTTCCATCGTTGAGGATAGGTGGAGAAAGTGGGTTACTGTGATCTACAATTAGCATGTGATGCATCTTGACGCATTCATGGTAACCCTTGGGGAGAAGAAAAGCCATAGGGAGTTTGGGAGGAGAAGGTGTAGGACCTGAGTCCCTGCTTGCTGCCAAGAGGCAGTTCCAAGGAGGCATGACCAGGACTGTTCCTGGGGAGCGCTTCCAGGCCACGTGAGCATCCAGCTTGTGCAGAGCAGGGGTTGCCAGTGCCCTAGCCCCTGAGGGGGGATTAAACCCTGGGTGAGGTGGCAGGAGGCAGTAATTGCTCAGCATCACTCCCTGTCCAGGCAGGACACGGCTTGTGTGATGAATGGAGAAACTGCAAACTGCAGCATCCACAGTCACACTTTAACACTGTGGTGGCCTCATTTTTTGATAGATCCTTCAATGGCAACTACTCCCTTGCTCTTGGCTAAACCCTGGCAAATGGGTACATGATCAGTGGTACGAAGTTATAGTTGCCTTTAACCATCACCAGATTCTCTGCAGTATTTGCATTGTCCCTAAGCCAGGTACGACCGCGTACGGAGCGCAGCTTCGTGAGCCCCAGAAGAGCTGTCCTGGGAGGAAAAAAGCCATCACAGCCTAAAACTGTTCTCCCTCTAGCAGGCACCATGTGTACAACAGCAGAGGTTGCGTAGTAACGGCAGCAGGAAGGCGTCAGCTCTGCCCTCCTCGCTCCCCGCAGAGCACCGAGAAGAGCGAGGTACGTATCGGCAGCAAAAACCGGGCTCTTAAACTCCCTAAACTTTTCTTTCTGCTTACCGAGGAGCACATAACGATTTCAAAGCCGTGCAACGCAGAGGCTGCTTTGTGGGGCGCTGCTGGTTGTGCTTAATGGAACTGTTGTGTGAGCCAGGGGGTGGAGTGTTCACAGGGAGAAGAAACTGGGGAAGACACTAAGATTTTTGGGGAAAGGAAGGGAGGCACAGTACGAGCTCTCGGCACTTCAAAACCTTTTTCTCTCTTCAAAACCTTTCTGTCTTGTGAAAGTCTGAACGAGCCGTTACTGGGGATAAAAGTACTGGGAAACAAAAGGGAGACAGGGAGTAGCCGGCAGCCAGAGGAGGAAGCCAGCAGGGCGATGACGAACGCTTTCCAGCCCCAGCCAGGCGCTGGGATGTGGGATGGGTGTGCGGGCAAGCTGGTGGCCAAGGGGGTGTCCGGGTGGCCACTGGGGTGTCCGGAGTGCCACGGCACGGCGGGGGGACCGAGGCGGGCAGCAGTCAGTGCAGCGGCAAAACTCCGATGCGCTCGTCCTCTATGGCGCTCCTGGTTTTGTTTCAGTCAGCTTAGAGGAGAGGCCTTTGCCTGTGAGGTGCAGCTCGTGTGCTCGTCAGCGTGTTGCGCTAATGAGGGAGATAGAATACGAAAGATGAGTCACGGATAGGACTGGTGAGGGATGGACGGGGGAAACATCCCAGGCCCTCCAAGCTGGAGCTATCTGGCAAGCTGGAAGTCAGGGAGACAACTTTGTTGTTATTCCCGGTTCTGAACTCCCCGGACAAGTACAAGAGAGGTCCTGTCTCCCCTGGCCAAGGCTCCCCCCCATGTTGCCTCTCCCCTGGGTGACCTGCATGCATCGCCATTACACTTTGGATGGGGCAAAGGCTGCCCTCCCAGCCCTGGTGGGACACTTTCCCATTTAATAGTTGATCCTCCTATCCCTTTTCGCACCGCTTCACTTACAGTGATTTCTCCCTCTCCTGTTTTTTTTCCTGAATATCCCAGTGCTCCTGCTGTTGGGGGAGATAGAGGTGGATGGGGAAAAGGGAGGAGGGAAAAGGGAGGAAATAGAGGAGAAAGGGAAGTTGGGAAGAAGTTTAAAAAGAGGGGATAAACAGGTAAAGAGGAGAGAAAGGGAAAAAAAGGAGGGCAGAAGGGGTGGAAAAGAAACAAAAGAGGGAAGGAGAAAAGAAGGTAGAAAGGGAGACAAAACATGGAAAAGAGGAAAGCACAGGAAAGAGGAATAAAGCGGAGGAAAGGAAGAAAAGGAGGAAAGAAAAGGGGAGGGGAGGAGGGAGAAAATGGAAAAGGAAGACAGAAGAGAAGAAAAAGAAGGAAGTGGGAAAAGCACAAAAAAGATAATGGGGAAGGTGAAAACAGAAAAAGAGGGAGAAGGAAGTAAGGAAAACGGGAAAAAGAGGTAAGAGGATATAGAGGAAAAGGATGAAGAGGAGAGGGGGAAAGGTGGAAAAGGAGAAGAAAAAGAAGCGAAAGGAGAAAAAAATAAGTGGAAAGAGGGAGGCAAGAAGAAGACAAGGAAGAGGGAAGAAAGGTAAAGGTAAGAAGGGGGAATGAGAAGGGAAAGGGGCAGAAATGGCAAAGAAGGCAGGAAAAAAAGGAAAGGAGGAAGAAAAAGGGGAGAGAAAGGAAAAGGAGAGAAAGTGGAAAGGGGCAGAGAAGGAGGAGGGCAGAACGGTACCACTACCGCGCTCCGCTCCTCCCCGCTCGGCTGGGCTCTGCGCTGTCGTGCGCGCCCAGTGGGGCGGGACCGGGGCGGGCGTCGGCGGCTGCGCAGTGCGGGGCAGGAAGAGCTGCGGTAGGAGCTGTGGGGGGGTAGGAGTAGGGGCCTGCGGGAAGGGAAGTTGGAGCAAGAAACCGGGGTAGCTCTGGTGGCAGCTGAGGTGCGAGGAACACGGAGGGTGGAGGAAGAAGCGCAGTGAGCAGGGAGGGCAGCGCTCTGCCTGCAGCAAGGGACCAGAGCGGCCGCGATGGCCGATGTGCCCGCTGGGTAGGACCGAGTCTGCTCGGAGATGCGGGTCACCCGTTCCTCGGCTTACGGGAAGGTGCAGGGTTTCGCGAGGAGGAAAAAAAACCCAGACCCTTGTTTGGTCTGAGGGTGGTAAACCAGGGGAAATGCAGAGAGCAAACTCCTGTATCGCCTGGGAGGCGTTTGCTAAATAGTGTAACTGCACTGTTCTCTCACTTCTTCATGCGGGTTTGGGTCAGCGCTGATTTAAAACACGCGTGATTCAACCGGCTCTAAACGTGGGGTTCTGTTGTGATCCCGCCGAGGATGTGTCCGTGACATCCAGCAGCGTTTTGCTGAGGGTTTGAAAGAGGAGAGGCCAAGAATGCACATGAGCTCTGCTAGCGCTGTCCTCCGGGTCCTGGTTTCCTTCGTATGTTTTAGCAATATGGCCTCGGTGCCTCCCTGCTCTCGTGGCGCTTCACCTTCCCACGTGGATGTGGAACTTGTTGTGGATGAAACGTGTACTCTGATACGAAGCTTATGTCTGTGGAAAGCCTAGTTTGGGATAGCCTTGATTTTATGGTAGCAGGAGATGACTGAGGCGTGGAAGACAGTGATGAAATGCAGTCAGTAACGCCTTGGTGGGGTTTTTTTGCTGCTCACATTCCTATGTGATAGCTCAGGAGACTTTTTTTTTTAATATATAAATATCCCGTAGTCTGAGTCATGTTAGCACAGCCAAGACCAAGACTGCATTTTGTCACCCGCTGGAGCACTGCCTTTAATGCTCTCCCTTGTCAACTCAGCCAGAGCTCAGCTGTCTGGAGCTGCTCGGCAAGGTGCTGTGTTTACATCAATTCAGAAATGAAGTTTGACTTCAGCGTAAACAAAAAAGTGCTGCTTCTCAGTTTCTCTGTACTTGCCCAACCAGAGTGACTTTTCAAAGCTTGGCTGTCAGATTGTGGAGGAGCACTCCTCCCATCTGCCTTGGTTCCACTTCTCACATAAAGATGTGTGGCCTGCAGGGTTTTTAATCCAAGCCCAGGCAGTTCTCCGGCTCATCTTCCTTGTTCTCTCAGAAATACCCTAATTTTAAGTATAGCTCAAGGTCCCACAACCACTCAGATATGCCACACTGGTAATACTCAGTGGCTGTGTGGTTCAGTAGTGTAATAGTGAACAAGTAGTAACAGTGCCTCTAAAATGCACATTCTGGTTAAGCTCCCTTGGAGAGGGAAGTGTCTTATTCTCACACCACCACCCTTCAGATAGTAAACTGTTGGCATATTTCTCCAGGATCTGTGTACTTTTTGCCTCTCAGGAGAGGGTCTTGCTGAGCCCCAGACAAAACCACTCCAGTGCTGCTGGCTCCTACTAGTGCTTGCAGCAAGCTGGTGCTGGAAAAACACAGTCTGTCCTCTTAGGCAGTCAGTGGCCGAGAGCTAGGGGGTTGAAGAGGATTGATGCTTCTCAGACAATGAAAAATAAGTTTTGCTATGATTTTTTTTTAAAATTTATTTTCAGGTCTTATCTCAGCTGTTAAAATGGAGCTTGACATGCAGTGTGAGGAGATGAGCCCATCTAGATGGGCTGAACTTCTGTCCACAATGAAATCCTGCAAAACCATCAGGTAGTAACTAGTTGCATATTATCTCTTCTAAGTAAGAAATACTGTGTTTCTCCCGTTTTCTTCAGCTGCAGAACTGTTGATGTGTAACTTAGAAATTGCCCAGTAACAAGAATTATTCTTCCTATTTTTTTCCAGAAGGTTAATTTAAGTGGGAAGGGGGGGAACCACCCTCTTGCAAAGTTTTTCAACTACAGATAAGCATCCTTTGGTATTAAGTAATGCTGCACTTGTTCTAAGGCATGCGAAGAACTCAACCAGGTAGTGTGGTTATCTAAACATTTGATGACTGCTTGTAATTCTGTCTTTCACTTTCTCCCTTTCCCTCAAGAGAGGGAAGACATCTCTCTGTGCTCATGAGGTTGCACACTCTCAGGACTGCAGGTCAGATGCTGTCAAGTAACTGTTAACTTAATAGTCATGCACAAGCTACAGCTTTTAATTCTTCACTTGGACTTCTAAAGTATCACAGAATCCTAAGGGTTGGAAGGGACCTCGAAAGATCATCTAGTCCAATGCCCCTGCAAGAGCAGGGTAACCTAGAGTACAAGTATTGGCAGGAATTGTTAACTGGTGTTGAACATGATGCCATAGAGAGCCCAGTTTTCTTCCCAGAGAGACGGAAGAAGAATCCTACCAGAGCCTCAGTTTTCATAGTGTTGTCTAAGGAGAAGTGACCAGGCAACTCTTGGTAGTCCTGGCTGTGGCTGTACCTGGGGCTTGACACCTTTCTTTTGCCCCAAGTCTTTTCTGTCTCTCTGTACACCTCCCTGGCTTTTCTGGGCTCCCAGTCCTTTCCTTGGCTCTACTTCCAATTCGACTCCCCCCCCATCAGTTCAGCAACAACTAGGAAAATGCTGATGTCCAGTGGGAGAAGCCAATGCAGTTTGTGTACTGAGAGTCACGCTGGAGAGAGACAGTGCAGACTGGTATGGCTCACCTACCTGAGACAAAACTGCTGATGGGTGTCTCTGGGGCTGGCTGAAGACCCAGCTTGGCTGGTGTCAGGGCAGAACTAGTCTGACAACCTGTAAGTTGGCCTCTCGTTAGAGGCTTCAGACAGCAGGTAGTTTGTCACTGTCAGTGCTTAAATGAAGGTGCATCCTCCAGCTGAAGTCCTGCCAAGGGAAATGATTTGCATCATGTGGCCTCTTCTGCACAGCACGGAGGTTTGTGGCCTGGGGATCTGCTGTCCAGTCTCTGCTGTACTGCAGCCCTGCAGAGACAGCACGTCTAGATTCGGGCCATGCATCGCCCAACAGGCCATGCACATACATATGGAGGCATCCAGGGACTGCAGGGGAGTAAATTGCTCACTTTGCTTTCATGGACTGTGCTCCAGCCAGGGAGAACAGAGCAACCTTGAGGACTAAAGTGCTCCTTCTCTCCTTTCAGGTTGGATGACTGCAATCTCTCCAGCAATAATTGCGAAGATCTCTCCTCCATCATCAGTACAAATCCGTCCCTCACAGAGCTGAAGCTGAACAACAATGAGCTGGGAGATGAAGGCATTGAATACCTGTGTAAAGGGTTGTTGATGCCAAGCTGTAGCCTTCAGAAGTTATGGTAAAGCCCCACTGATTGTTGTGCTCCAACATGCTTGCAGTCTGCTGCAGGTGAAGTCATGAGGCAAACTAGTATGTGACGGTAGTAAGAGCCATGCCAGTGCACCTCATCAGTTGCCTAGGTCAGCTGGTTGGAAATACGCAGATGTTTTTATGTAAGTGGTACATTTGCTGTAAGACTCCAGGACAATCAGTATGTTTTCCTTTGTCTTCCATCACTAAGAGAAGGCTAGGTGGGGTTTTCCCAGCCAAGTGAAGGCTTTCTGGAGGCTTTGTTTTAAAAGAGGCAGCTGGGTTATCTGTTTAGGGCAGTTTAAACAAAAGGATGGCCACAGAGGGGCCGACTCTGCCATTAGCACGTACCTGACATTTTCAAAAATGCATTTTCAGAGGCTCTTCTGCCAGTTATAAACAGTGATTAGCATCTGGTCCAGTTTGCTCGCTGCTTTCTCTGGGAGCCAAGCAAAAGAATGTTCTCGTGAGCCTTGGCATTTCAAGAGCTGTCAGTCTCTCTGCTCTCTACCAGACTGGCTGTGCCTCAAGCCTCGTCTCCTCAGTTGGGCAGGGATAGCTTGGTTCAAGACAGCATGTTTTGCAGGGGGACCAGCACCACATTATAGTGATGGTGGGCTTCCCTCAGCAACCACAGTGCAGGAGCTTTAATCAAAGCCAGTGGCTGCTGCCCCTGCTCCTCAGTGACCCACAAAGGGATGCTGCCTTCTCTGTCCATACCCCTTTCACAGTGTACTGGAGTCCTCTAGGTCCTGAGGTGGGTCTAGGATCTTCATGGCACCACCCTGTAAAAATAATTTGGCTTTTAGGTCTGATATGCCTGCTACAGAGTCCCTGTGCCCCAGCAATGAGGACTCACTGACAAATAGAGGGGAAGTTGACTGTGAAGCTAATCAAACTGCAACTTTCTGATGGGCCTTCAAGTAATAACCATGATACTCTCTACTGGAAGACTAACACAAGTCATTTTCTTAGAGAGTTTGTCCTAGCTTCAGACTTCTCCAAATGCTCAAGAAGTAACAGCCTGGATTAGGCTGTTTCAGTTCCATAGAAACACAATGTTCCATTTTTGGGGTTCTGGTAAGGTGCCTTAAGGAATAAGAGAGCAACCAAACACAAATCAAATTTAATATTACATGCAGAGAACCTCTATATTGCCATGAAGTCTTGTCCAATAACTGTAAACAGCCCATAGCAATACTAGTGTGGTTCCTACGTTACTTCTCCCAGCCTGAGTGCTGAAGGATCAGCTTCATAGATCCTTCTTGTAGTATACATTAAAATTGTAATGATACCCAGATTTAAGCCAAGTTGGACAAGATTTTCACTTTTAGCTACTCTGGACTGTATTTCCAGAGGTGGCAAGAAATCATAAGATGCCATTGCCCTGTCTCCAGGATAAGCCTCATGATGATTAAAACACTTCTATAAAGCAGTTGCAGTGCTACTTGATGTAGGGTGGAGTTTTCTTCTGCTAGAGGTGCTGTAAAAGTAGTTACACTGAAGGAAGCATGGGAGCCACAGGGATAATAATAGCTGATCAGATATTTTGGCACATCTGTAAACCAGCAGTACTAACCTGGACGTGCCGCCTTCTAGAGCATTAGGCATTGTCAGTGCCACGGGGTCCTTCCCAAGATCAAACCTCAGCACACGCACCTCTCTGAGAAAAGCCTCTGTCATTCCATGAGTGCATTCCCCTCACCCTGGTTGCCTCTTTCCTTCAGGCTGCAAAACTGCAATCTGACCAGTGCCAGCTGTGAGACACTCCGCTCCGTCCTCAGCGCACAGCCGTCCCTGACAGAGCTGCATGTAGGTGATAACAAACTGGGGACTGCTGGAGTGAAGGTGCTGTGTCAAGGGATGATGAACCCCAGCTGTAAGCTGCAGAAGCTACAGTAAGTAGTCAGTGGGTGGTTTTGATCATGAGATAGGTCATGCTTGTCTTTCCCTGGAGACGAGCAGGAGTTTTGTTGCCAGATAAGGATTTCTTCCTGTTTTGTCTGAAATTGTGGAATGTTTATTCATGCTGGTAGGTCTTATGGGTTTGTAAGAGCTGGGTGTCTGTTCCCATAGGCTTTGTTCAGCACCCCTGGCAGTGGTGGCTGTTAACACAAGACCTCTCAGACACCCAGGGAAGCTCTGGTTTTGCTGCATGTGGTCCTTGTTTTATGTCTGAGAAGGATCCAGGCCTATTCTCAGTCCCCAGCTATTCCTGGGAAGGCTTGGTGGTGATGCTGGATGTTTTGCAATGCAAAACTCAGTTTTGTGTTCCAGGCAGCCTGTGCATTGGTGTAACAGACAACTAGTGTAAAAATGGGGTAGGTAATTAGTAGGTACCTGGCGTCTAGTTTAGGAATTAATGCTTCCTGAAATGAACAGGGGTGTGCTGTTAAAAACTCTTGTAGTTACCTCTTTTTCCATGTGTTGCCTGGTCTCAGCTCATGCTGGCATCTTTTCTGCCCTGGCTAACACACACTTTGCCCAGGTGATGCCTTGTGGGTAGCAGGATGTGGTGAAGACAGTTGTTTTACCTCTGGACTTCTTTTCTTCTTGCAGGCTGGAGTATTGTGAACTCACAGCTGATATTGTGGAAGCTCTCAATGCTGCTCTGCAAAGCAAGCCCACCCTGAAGGAGCTCAGCCTGAGTAACAACACGCTGGGAGATACAGCAGTAAAGCAGTTGTGCCGAGGACTGGTGGAGGCAAGCTGCAACCTGGAGTTACTACAGTAAGGAAAAGCTAGCTGCCTCTAGCTGGAACTAGCCCTGCTGCTAGTCATACCACTCCCAAGACAGGAAAAATTATTGTCAGGAATGCTTGAAATTCAGGGCAGTTTTTTTTGCTGGCTCAGGTTTCTGTAGTTGGAAACTGCAAGCAAATGTCTGGGGCTTTCATTTTGGGGATTTTTTGTCCTTGTTTTTTCATAGCATGGGATTCTGAGCTTAGTCTTATGTCTGTTGGCACAGTGTGAGCGGGTACCCCAGGTTAAACCTGCAATGACAAGGGGTGACTGTTAGCCAGCATCTCAGAGCAGAGGAACAGTCATCCTCAGTGGCTCCAGTTTGTACCCCTGAATTACCAGCCAGCTGAGTATACATATTTAGATTCCCTTTTTGCTTCAAGACATTGGCCTTGTGTCTGGGTTAAAGCCTCTGAGGGGGTTTAGGGGAAAAGCATGATTCATTTTATCTTGTTCCTGTGCTTCAGCAGGGGTTGGGAGCCAGGTACTCACTGTGTGGTACAGCCAAAAGTTCGTCTTGAAAAGGACAATGAATACAAAGAGACAGTCTGGTGAAACTGATCCTTGCATTAATGGATGTGAGTGGGTGAGTCAGAGTGCCCTGCAGCCTTGTGGAGTGCAGGAGCGGTGTGTTGCCTCACTCAGACCCCACTTAGGATACCTGTATCTGAGTCTTGCAGGGTCTAGCAGTGCCCAGTCCATAGACCCTCCTCGTTCTGAACTGGGGGAGTTGGGCTGTATCTAACACCGTGGGTCTGGAGCAGCAACTCTAACTGTGCTCTTTTCCTGCAGCCTGGAGAACTGTGGCATAACCAGCAATAGCTGTCGGGAGATCAGTGCTGTTCTCAGTAGCAAGTCGTCACTGATAGATCTCTCTGTGGGGGATAACAAGATCGGGGACTCTGGTCTAGCTCTGCTGTGCCAAGGACTGATGCATCCTAACTGCAGAATCCAGAAGCTATGGTAAGGGTAGACAGAGGTTACTGAAATCTTTCTTGTGGCCTCTGAGCGATCCACCTGGTGCAGCTGGTTTGCTCCTAAGCAGAACGTTTCTCAATTCCACCCCCTAGCGAAACAAGAATGTCTCTACTGCAAATTTGTTCTCAAAAGTGGGTGGATGACACCATGTGAGAGAAGAACCGCACTGGAATCGCTTGGAACAAACTGGGGAGAGGGTGAATTGAAATTGGTGATGGCATTGTCTTGGCTTCCTTTCGAGCTATCTTTCTATTAGGATTGCATGACCCTGTTTCTTTTTTGTGAGCTTTTGGTGCAGTGGATAGAACGTAAGGAGAAAGCTGTGTGGTATGAAGCAGGAATGGGTTTTGTAAAGGATAAAAGAAAATGACATGATACAACAAGACATTCAGAATGCTAAAATAGGGCTCTGTTTTCCATTCTTAAGTCAATCTTTTTGGGAGAAATAATACTTTGTTCTTCCCTGTAGGTTATGGGACTGTGATCTCACAAGTGCTAGCTGTAACGATCTCTCCAGACTCATCAGTACAAAAGAGAGCCTCACAGAGATCAGTCTGATAGACAACAACTTGAGAGACTCGGGAATGGAAATGTTGTGTCAGGCGCTCAAGGATCCCAGATCTAAACTCCAGGAGCTATGGTGAGCTGCTGTCAAGTTTTGCATACCCACTGCCTTTGGAGATGAGAAAGATGCAGGTGAAGTAGTGGCCACCAGATAGATCCTCAGTTGCAATGGGCTTCACGCACAACTTATACCAGTTGTTACCTAAAGGATTTAGACTTGAAGAGCTGAAAGGATTTGTATTTCTAAATTCGTCTGTGGGGAAGATCTGCCCCATACTCATCCTGTTGTAAACAACAGGAGAGCAAGCGTCACTTGTGGAACTTCGGGCTAATACATTTTACACTGCAACAAACGGCAACTAAGAGACTTTTGAAGTTTGAAAGTCCTCATGTAATAGCAAATTCAGTGCTTTGATCAGATATTTCAGGTCCTCCACTGGATTCAAACTGTTTCACTGATGAGCCAAAAGAAGGCTTTAAAGACATAAACTGTTCTCAGCATCCTCTCTGCTGACAGCATTGCCTTTTATGCTGGGATGGTGTGGTTTCATGTGGACAGGAGAGGAAAATTGTTCTTTCACCTAGAACTTGAACAAGCAGCACTTGAACATTCCTGAACTGCAGTTTCAGCTCCTGCCGCAGCTGGGTTCTTCTCCTGCCCTGGTGGACTGGGAGTTGATATGGTGCCTCAGGAGTGCACAGTGGAGCTGAGAGCAGCTATGAGAGCAGCACACATCATTCCTGTACTTTATAGGCAGGTGCCTTCCCTAGATGCGTGCTCCAAGACAGACAACCCAAAAATAGAGTGGGAGAGGTGCTGTTTAGAAAGGATCAAGATGACAGTGGGTTGAGAGTGGAGATTGTAGGAAGGCTGTGGTTCCTCTGGTCCCACTGTCTGGGCTCCTATGAAGCAAATGTGAAGTGAATGGTGCCTGATACTCTCTAGATCCCCCATGTAGATCTCATGTCACTTTTGCATTGCAGGGTTAGGGAGTGCGGGCTCACGACTGCTTGCTGCAAGGCCGTCAGCTCTGCTCTCAGTGTGAACAAGCACTTGAAAGTACTGCACATGGGTGAGAACAAGTTGAGAGATGCAGGTGTTGAACTCATTTGTGAAGGGCTGCTGCACCCCAACTGCAACATCCAGTCCCTATGGTGAGTCCCTTCAGAAGACATCTTCTCTCTTGCTGTGTTACCCTTCCAAGAGCAGCATGTAGAGAGAGGAAAATAGCAATAGGTAGTAGCATAGTATTTTTTTTCCTGTAGCTTCAGGATCTAAAGCAAAGGGTGGGGAGGCTGCAGGGATCTTGCTTTGTTGTGTGAACTGCTCACCATAGAGCTTCCTGTGCCCTTCTCTGAACTCACCCACAGGACCTCTCTCAGATGTGACACTGAGATGGAAGAGCTGCTGGTCCACGTCTGACACGTTAAGTCTCTTGCCTGCCAGTCATGGTGCAAAGTCTGCTTGAATTCACCAGTTGACTCTTGCTTTCCATAGTCTCTGTGGGTGCCAGCGTAAGTGCTGGTCCAGCCTCACCAGCAGGAGCAGAAGGATCCTGTCCAGCTGGAGCATCCTGTCCAGCTCTGTGGTGGGACTTGCCTTCTCCATCTGCCTGTTCCCTTCCCAGGTGGACTTCCCTTCCAAGCTCTGGACTGGTGTGGCTGTGGCCTGCATGGTGCTCAGAGCACCATGTTCTTGCCCTCCACATCATCTGACAGAAGCTTGAGCTGTGCTGCAGTGTCTGAAGCTCAACAGTGAGTGAATTGAGCAAGAGACATCAGTAACACTTGAAGTCTCTGCCCAAAAAGATGTGTTTGATGACCAGTTAAAGCTACTAGTTTTTCAGCTGAGAGGCCTCAGTTGCCCTTTTTTAGAGAAATGGTTGCGAGTTTCAAGCAATAAACTTCAGAGGCACTTTATGATCAATTGAAACCAAAGAGAAGATTATGCATGATGTTGGAGTTCACAAAATCATATAATTACAGAATTGTTTGGGTTGGAAAGGACCTTAAAGCTCATCCAGTTCAACCCCTGCCATGGTCAATGGACACCTTCCACTAGACGAGGTTGCTCAAAGCCCCTGTGTCCAACCTGGCCTTGAACACTGCCAGGGATGGGGCAGCCACAGCTTCTCTGGACAGCCTGTGCCAGCACCTCACAACCCTCATAATGAAAAACTTCTAATATCTCATCTAAATCTCCCCTCTGTCAGTTTAGAGCTATTCCCTCTTGTGCTGTCGCTACATGCCCTTGTAGAAAGTCCCTCTCCAGATTTCTTGTAGGTCCCCTTTAGATATTGGAGAACTGTCACAAGATCTCTCCTTCTCATCTCCAGGCTAAACAGAAGCTGGGAATATCTTCTTAAGGTTCCTTCTCCAACTGAAGCCACACGCCTTTAAGCTTTAGGGAGGACTTTTATGTGCTCAGCAGTCACAATGAAGACAGCTGTCTCTGTGGGAAGACCATAGACCAGCCTGGGCTGATGCCTCAAGGATGCCTAACAGGGATCTGTGGTCCATGCTAGGGGCATCTGTGCTTGCTGCCTGGATGTGGGCTGGTGTCTGGAGCCATTGCTCACCGCAGCTCTCCCTCCTCTCTCTGCAGGCTGGGTAACTGCGATGTCACATCAGCCTGCTGTGCAACCCTCGCCACTGTCATGGCTACCAAGCACTGCCTTACAGAGCTGGACCTGAGCTACAACCCCCTGGAAGATGAAGGCATCAGGAAGATCTGCGAAGCCTTGAGGAACCCCAGCTGCAACGTGCAGCAGTTAATGTGAGAGGTGTTTGTGGTCCTGTGTGTGTTCCCCTGGCAGGTGGTGAGCTCAGGGAGGGGATGCAAGCACCAGCTCCCTGGGAATTCATCTTGAGGAGAACTGGTGGCCTAGGGAGGGGGTGGAGGGTCAGGTGTCATCTGCATGTTGCAAAACCTGTCTTGTACCTTCCAAGTGACACGACCACAGTGCGTTGATCTGCTCTGGTCCATAGGGCCCAAGCACAAGGAGAAGGTGATGCTGGGGAGGGAGTAATATGGTCCTATCCTGTAAGGCGTGTTTCTGGCTGTTGGGCCAGTCTCTTAGACCTAGATGGGGCTCTTTCTGTTATATGATCTTCCCATACTGGCCATTTGTGCATCTTTCTCTTTCCTTAATGGAGGATGCTCACTAAACCAGCTTACCTTTCTGTTTGGGTTAGTTTGTACGACATTTTGTGGAGTGCTGAAATGGATGATGAACTGAGAGCGCTGGAGGAGTCCAAGCCCGAGTTGAAGATCATTTCATGAGTGGTGACTGCCTAAGGAGAAACGTCAAAGCAATGTCCTTGTCTTAACCTGAACTTTTTTATTCATAAAGCTAATTAATTTAATAGAGAATTTGCTTGTACCAAAATACTTGTGGATTCCCTGAGTGGATGTCCAGGGAGCTGGCAAACCTTCTGTGCATCTCTGGATGTACTAACTCCAAGGCTCATGAAAACGTTGTTCATTTTCACTGCAGCATTACTGTCCTTGAAATAAACAATTACTGGGCATCTTGTAGAAGTGGGTCTCTACCCTTTAGGAGCTCGTTAATCTTATAATCCCTTCTAATGCATTAGTCAGGCTTTAAAAAGAGCTCCTTTCCAAAGGCAGGAGGAGATCTACCTATTGTATTATTACTGGTTGGTGCTTTTACCGGGTTGCTGGGGAAGGCTCTCCAAAACCCAGGTGTTTTCTAATCTAAAATGGAGCTCTCCCCTGCCTTTCCCTATAAGAGTTCTTGGAACTCTGATATATATTCCAGTATTGGCCAAGACAACAGAGAAGGAGGAACTGAGCAGCTGTTCAGCTGCATGATTTTTTTTAATTGGTATCCCTTGCAAAGTAGTTTTCCTACAAACAAAAGATGAGTTTCTGCTAGTACAGAAAATGATTAAATGGTTTGGTATGTGTGCCAGGGCAGGAGAGGGTCTACAGGAACTATAATAAAGTCTGTTTGCAAATAATTAAATGTATCATTTTTTGGCTTGTGAGAAGAAAATGAAAATATTTCTCCTTTAAGACCAACCTGTCCCTCGTGAACTGCAATACCACTATTAATAACTTGTTTTACACTTTAGCTTTGGTAAGCTCTTAACAGAAGCATGTCAGGAGAAGGTCTTAGTTAAGGCCTCAGGTGGACAGCGAACCTAGAAGGCTGGTGCCAGGGGACACTGACTGGGATTTCTTACCCAGTCAGAGTTTTAATAAACCTTGTTCCAAGGCAAAATGCAGCTGTTGCACACCTGAAATACAAAAGAATTAACTTGGCTTTAAGAACGGAAGAGACAAACTTGGCATTGCCCTGTGATGGGTTTGCAGGAATGCCAGAGAAATCCTGATCCCCATCATCTCTCTTCCTAGAGCAGTCACTTAGTGTTTGCTCACTTGCAAATCCTGCCTGGGCACCCAAGTTAAAGGTGTTCCCAGGCTTTGGCTTCAGGTGCTCACACATTCATACTGTAGAGGTTGTAAGTGGCTTTTCTTTGACTTAAGGAAAGCTTTGACCTAAGCATAGTTTTTACTATAGCCTCCACAAATACCAAATGGTGCACAAGAAGTAGCTTATTTGTGTCTTCAGGCAGGTGTGAAGGATGGCATTTACTTTTTCCTCAACAAGTCTTTTTTAGCATTTTGGGTAACCTCAAAACCACTCCTTTTTGCTTTAAAAGCTATTTGGTCTTCTCCTTCAAGGGCGGCAGTAGTCTGTGTATTTAGAAACCTACCCATCCTGAGTGGCTCCTAAAAATAGGCTTTTCACATTCACGGTCTCTCCTGGACTTGGTGTGTGTGGGCTAGGGGAGAAGATAGGGCTGAAGAGGGACAAGAGACATGGAGGGGCATGAGCACAAAAAAATCAGGCATCTCTGTGGGTGTAAAAACAGCACTCCAAAAGAATTAAGCAAATACTAGAGGTGGATTTCTGGGAGTACATGCTATGATGGATAGAAGACAATGTCTGTGAGGGAAGTGAAGGTGTACCTGTGCTGCTCCCAAAGCAGTCGTGGTCAGGCAGGTTGAAGGTGAGGTAGTTTCCAGACAAAGCCTCCCTTGGCCCCATCTCGCAGGCAGGATGGGCTGAGGACTGTGTCAATCAAAGTCCAAGCTGGGCCAAACTATTCCAGCGCCAGCACCAGCCCGTTGGCAGTACACATTCCCTGCAGCATCGCCCGTGCTGGCTACCCAGGGGGTGGCACTCTCGTCTTGCGCTCAGCTCAGGACACTGCTGCTGCAGCACTGCAGCCTGGGAAATGCCTCTTCCTCTGCTGCAGGCTGAGGAGCACCGAGACGCACCGGCAGCAAGCCCCTGTAGCAAGAGACACTTGTGGTCATAAATAAGACTAAAGCAATGATTTATATTCCTTAAAACTTACCTGGTTTTATTTACCTATTAGTTGGCCCAACTCACTTCTCTGACAAACCTTGTCACAACCATGTCTTTGTGAGAGTTGAAATGCAGAGCAATTTGCTTCCACATTTTAGATGTATGGGTCTTCACCATTTTAAGCTAAAGTGAGTAGGCAGTAATTGAGTCACAAACGTTTCATGTGGGCTAGCAAAGAAAGTCTTGCTCCTACTAAACTCACAGATGGAGCACCCAGCAGCTCCCGGGATACCACAGCCACATTCTGGTTCTTTCAGGGCAAACGGTTGAGGCCACTGTACCAGTGGTTTACAAATACTGACTTTCTACTAGCAAGGGTTAGGTTTCACCTGGTATAATGAAGCTTAAAGATAAAATTATGAAGCCAAAATAAGAAAACCAGGCATGACTTTCAGTTTTAAGCAAATAGGAGAAACTTAAAAACATGCTCTTTGAGATCAAATAGCAGACAACTTGAATCCAGAGAGAGCAGGTTTGTATTTTAAATCTCAGTAACTGCACCACTGCTTTAGAGGGTGTTGAAACTTCAGGTTTCTGCCAGTAGTTTAGCGTGGTGCAATAAACTCAGTTTTCCATTCATGGCAGTATATGACCTCGGGCAGGGTAGTCACGATGTTCCAGTTAATGTTGCCAGGAGCAGTTAAGCAAAAATTACCAGCCTGGTGAACAGATCGTACCCCACTTGAACATGGTACTGGCTTTGGAAGAGCATTATGTCGCAGCTGCCATGACTGCTCTTTCTCTGCCCGGGGTTTTGAGAAGGAGCTCCAGTACAGCAAGGCCCTGGGCACCAGCTCCAAATAATACAGATGCTAACAAACAGCAATTTCAGTGCTGCAGTTGAATCTGGAAGGGGAAATCAAGCCAGCTGTGTTTGAAGGGTAAACCGCAGCTCCCTGCTTGCCATCTGAGTCATTCCCAATCCTGTGCTAAAATAGTCTGAAAGGGAATTATTTCTTGCCTGAATTCCTCTTCTGCATAGAAAATTATGACTTTTCATTATCATTTCAAACATACCTATCTTTCAGTCAGCTTAGCTTCTCAGTTACCCCTTCCACCCCAGCATCTCCTTTTCATGTCATCTATTTTACCAATGGGGAAAGCACACACCAACAAAAAAAAACCAAACCATAAACCAAGGGGGAAAGTCCCTCTTCCCATATAGTAAGGAGAGCTTTAAACTACTTTGCCCATTCCCTTGCTCATAGCTGCAAACAAGCCACAGACATCTTCCCTTTCTCTTCCTGGGCCACAGCATCACAACCCTTCCTTCCTCACTTCTCCCTCTTGTCTGGAACCCACACCATAGATACTGGCAGAACACAGGTCCCCATGTTGGCAATGACTTACAACTTGACTGCTTTATGATTATGTCTTACCTCTCTCAGCTAAAGCCAGCTGCATCCACCAAGGGAGGAAACACAAGCGCTAGCAGAAGGAAGAAACCTGCTAGGTCAGCAGCCTGAGTGAGTGATAAGCCTTTCCAAGCTAGAGGGCACATCAGTGGCATATGCGATTCAGGTGTACTGGGGGGTGGAAACTTTAACTGGCCAACATTGTACCTTGACCCATCTCGTTTGCAGTTAAAGGCAGGTGTGCAGTGGGAGAGGTGAATTGTTGGCAATTCCTCAAGCCTTTGAACATGTTCCAGAGCAGAAAGGGAAAAAAAGTCCTAAGAAGGGCTGCCTGGCCTTAATATCTGCAGAGGGAAATAAAGCAGCAGCACAGATGTTGGTTGCACATGCACCCTACAAACAACTCATGCAAATCTTCTGGTGTTGCTTGCTCTTTCCTACCTCACTGGTAATTATGACATCCCGAGAGCCACAACATGCCATCAGGACAGTGTACAGATCCAAAGTATCCTGCAAAGTCAGCTCTTCCCACCCTAACTTCCTTACACCATACACATTGGTTTTGCCTTGTTTCACACTTCACTTAGACGCTTAGTTCAGACCCTAAATATGCTTTACAGGTGATTAAATCACCTCTGCTTCTGCAGGCTATGCTATAACTGTCTAGGAAACATTGCTTGCCATGACTTCTAGGTTTAGTTTAGCTAATTGACTCCTTGTAGTTGAGTTCAATGCATTGGCTCATCCCTAATGTGCAGTAACCGCAAATTAAGTAGTGAGGCTGCACTTGGCAATAATTGAAAGCACCAAAAAGTTTTCTCTGTGGCACCTCCCAAAAAGAGGGAAAGTAAAGACTGTTTTGTTCATCTCTGGCTGCAGTGGGGAGCTGCTGCTTTCTTCAGAACAGGCTCCCAGGAGATCCACCCCCCCATCCGTGCCACAGGATGCAAAGCAAATCTAAATTAGATGTGCTACGTGGCATGTCTCCTAACTGCAGCAGGATCAAAGATAGCTATAATCCCAACAAGGTGGGTTAGAGTCAGCTAATGAATGCTCTGGGGAAGAAATCTGGCCGGATTTGGCTGGCATGATAGAGAGCAAGCAGAGCTCCCAAGGCTGGAGGAGCAGAATGGAACTGATTCAAGGCTTCTCTGGGAAAATCATCAAAGCACAGGTGGGATAAGGAGTGAAAAGAGATGAGGGGGAAGTAAAGCACTACAGGATTGTGTTTTGCCTCTTTTCTCACCTCCCTCCACAGTTCTTGACTCTGTAATCTGCATGCAATTTAGCACCATCTTCTGAAAGAGGGAATCACTCCTGCTTTTCAGATGGCTCATTCCCCCTAAGTGTTTAAAGCATCCTTAGGCTCCTGAATTTTATGCCTGGCATAAAATGGCATTGGCACAGCTGAGACTATGGATCTAGCCCTAGCAGCATGTGCAAAGACTTCCCATTCCCTGCTGGCATCCAGCTGCAACAGCCCCAGCTCCAACATCCACGGGACATACTTGTTAAAAATATAGCACAATGAGATCCTATTGTTTTGGATAGAAAGAAGAGTTAAAACAACTGCATAGCAAAATGAGAGGAAAAGCATGTTACTCTTAGCCCTCTTGTTCATCATGTGCTATTTATGGGCTTGCAGAGCTGAGATGACTTCAGATATCAGTATGGTTTGGTTTCACCAAGAGCAGCAAGGGGTTATGGATGCTCTCCTACAACCATCTAGCAGCTCAGGCTTTCTTCTTTATATCCTACAGTGCCTGCTGGGCCTTTTCCAGGAGCTGCAAGGAAGCTGTATGTGGAACAGCTCTCACTGTCACCTTGAGGCTAGATTTTCCAAGGGGGCATCCAAAACACCATCCCTCCATGGTTTTGCTGGAGTTAATTAGGCCGCATCCTCTCCACCACATTGTTCCCCACATATACCCTGCTCTGAGCCAGCTTCATCAATATTGGCTCCTCTCTTGCTGAACAGGGTGATAACTTGTTCTTCTAGTACAGCAAACCAATTTCTTAGCACATCAGTGGTGGCATGGCACGTGTATGGTGACTTTAACCAAGGCCCATGAGCACTGGATTAGGCATGCTGGTTAGGGAGACATTCAACTCCACTGTGTGCTCTTATTTAAGTGTCTGCTGTGCAATTCATTGCAGGCTCTTGAAAGTAACTTCTGTCGGGTGAGCAGCAGCCAGTTAGCGAGTTTGTTTGAAAATGAGAGTGTCCCCTGCCTCACAGAGAACTCACTGGTGGTTCACAGCCTTAGGAGGCTTTTCTAGGACAAGCCAGTCAGTGAATGGTCTCCTGTCCCTCTGTTGCTCACTCATGCCCTTGCAAGTGAGCAGGCAAGACTCCTCTGCCTTCAGGCTGTTACCACAGGAGGATGCAAGGGTCTAGTTGTTAATGCCAATGTATCCTTGGCTCACAGATTCTCCAGAACTTCCCTGCTCTGAAACCTCACTCTGCACCATCAGAAATGTGCTGCTCCCCTCACTGATGTGATGATGTTCGATTGCTATTCCCCTTCCCCAAGACAGACATCAAATACCTTAAACTTCCTGCTACTGTGTGCACTGAGAGAATGCCCAAGTATCACAGATGTTAAGGCAGACATCTGTACTGGTGGCTTGGTACATGCTGTGTGAGCACAGAGACATTATGGGCACTTCTACCTATGGGCAAACTCTGGATGTGTTCTTTGCATGAAGGTTCTGGGGGTCTGCTAAGCCTTCTAGTGGAAAGAGGCTCGAAGTCATAAGTATAAGGACTGGTTGGCACAGGAGGAGGGGGTGGTGTTATAGGAAGAAGATTTGCTAGTCTAAAGACCATATCTTGTTGCAGGTTGGTAGTGGGTTAAATTTCTCTGTCAGTATTAAAGGCTCCTCTTCTTAGTCCCATTTTTTTCAGGAATCAAATTATTGGGAAGTGTTTATTTAGACTGAGATTTAGGTCTCACCCACAGGAGAATATTTCTGCCAGTCACCTCCTGTTCTTTGCTATTTCTAACTCCAGCAGTGGTTGCTGGTGGTATGTTTTGCAGTGTCTCATCCAGTCCATGATGAGAATTCACAGAAGGAAATACATCAGCTTGTTCTGTGGTAAAGAAATCATGAATATTCAGGGTTTCTGTGCAGGAAGTTTGACCAAACTGATTTCTGCTTTAAAGCTTGTTTGAGGATACATAAACAGCAATTTCTTATCCAAAACTGAGCACAGTTTCTTGGCTGCTCTTGCTTGCTAGAGGTGGGTAAAATGTTTGGTTTTCTGGCATGATTAGTGTTTAAATCTCATCTTAAGCAATCAAGAAAAGAAAGACAGCAAGTGCTGTTCCCTACCAGATCTTTATTGTGCACAGGTATTAAGGCACGGACAGGAAGGGCTGCTCATACATGAGCTCCCCATCCCTTCTCCTGTCCAGATGGATTCAGTCCTCTCCTGAAAAGGGTGACAAAACTCTTAAGGGTTCCTTATCCTAAGGGCACTGGATCCGTTCCTCTCGTCCTCATTTTGATTACCCAGGCTAAGCAAGGATGAAATGTTATGCCAAGCAATAGTGCAACAGACCATTTATCTTGGAGCAAAGCAACACAGAGAGGAGCCCAGCCTAAGCTGCTGTTTCTCCTTAGGACTGTCAGGTTCCTTCCAAGGGCAGGTTACAAACTCTCCAGGTCTCTTTTTCCAAATTTCCAGAGACTTATTTCCTGTTACAGAGACACATCAGGCTGTTACAGCTGCTCAACAGACCAACAAGTCTGGCTTCTCCCTGTCTCTCCTCCTTTTCCCATTGTCTCCTTTGCCTGCCTTAGACCTCCCAGAGTTGCCTCTACAAACTACAGGTCATTGAGTGGCTTTCTGCCTGAACAAGCCTGCAAATGAGTGGCTATTTACTGCAGGCACAGCTGAAAGGAAGGCACAGAAAGCTCCTTATCTGACGAAGCTGCCTGCTGAGCCAACCCTTTCATGACTCCTGGCCAGCACACTTCTCATCAGCACAATAAGCAAGTCAAGCTAGTGGCTTCCCAGCCACCAGTGTCATCATAGCAACTGAGCCAGCCAGGTGCTGATCCCATAACTTCACAAGGGTTTTTTCTGCATCAAACCCAACAAGTCAGACCAAGTGAACCAGACAGGCATGGCCCTAGGTAGTAGAGTCTCGTGGTTGCAGGAAAGAGCAGGATAAGGCCCAGGGAAAGGGATCAAAGTTGGGAAGAGATCTGGAGCAATCTCTGTAGGAGGAATGACTTACTCAGCCTGGGAAAGGGTGCCTGAGGGACAGGACAGAGTCTGGAGAAGGTGAACAGAGAATGATTCTCCTGTTCCCTTCCCAGTTCAGGATCTAGGCAAGGACAAATTAAACCATCATATGAAAAGTCAGCTAACTAAAGGAGATAGTTCTTGGGCTGGGTGGGAGAACTACTTGGTAGGGGATGCTGTGGAAGCTAGCATCTGACACAGCTTAAATAGTCAATTGAATGAATAAATGGAATTAAAAACATCGCTGAGGCTTATCAGAAGCAAGTAAGGCCCTGAGCTGCATATGGCAGGAGGTTGGAAGAACATTGTGGGGGAAATATCATTGGGTGCTTAACCCATTCTGATACTGTCTCCAAGCATCTGCTGTGAGGCAACATCAGAAAGCAATAAGCAGAAGAGCAAGTGACCAGGAGGCAGCCAGCAGTTGTGAAGCAGTGATATATGGAGGACAGGAAGTGGGATGGAAAAAACAAGCTTGTGGGAAAATCTCAGGTGCATCACATTTCTAGCGTCCTTTCATCTGAGAAGGCCATGAGCTGCTTTGTGAATTGCTCTGGACAAAAGCAAGGCAATGCAGCAGATGCCTGTCTGCGTGGCAATAATAACAGACCTCTGACAATGTGGTACTGATCCTGTGAGCACGAGCACAGGTCAATAACATACTGACAAGACCCTATGAGGGAAACAAGATTAGTTCTGTATGTTCCCACAACAGGGAAGGAGGGGCAAAGCACTGATGCATCAGGTCAGGAGCCTGCCCCACCACAGCCCTTAAGCACTCGGTTTCCATCCTCCGTTGCCCCTCAGCCCCCCAGAGGGTAGTACAAGTAGCCTGTGTAAGCTCTGGATGGCAAATTCAGATGTTGGCCTCTCATAAATAGGGCTGCTGGGATGGTGCTTCAGTTCTTCAGACCGCAAGAAAACACACAGATAGGAATCACAGTACGCAGCAAGGACCTTTGCTCCTGTTTCCAGGTGCGTTAAGGAGAGTGGCAGTGCTTACTAAATCTGTTGCTGAGGGAAGTGAAAACACTGGCAGGCCAATTCCCAGGGAAACTGTTGCAAAACCTCTCCTCTCACTTGATAAAATGTTAGACATCTACTTGCTTCTCCTTTACCCATCTCATAAAGCTTTACTGAAAAAGAGGCAACTGCAAGACTTTCCTATCCCCTCTCCTGCTCCCATGACTGGAAAAGACCCGGTTTCTCCTCCACCTCCAGCCTGTGCTTCTGTTAGTGGCCATGGTTTCCAGTGAGATGAATTCCTTACGTTCCTGGTGACTTTCCCACAGCTGGCCAGGGCTCGCTGCAAGAGAAGGAAGCCGAGGCACGCTGCTGTGCCACACAGCACCGCGGCAGGGGAAGGCTGGCTCAGCAACAGGGAAGAGGAGCCAGCACCAAAATACCAGCGGCAGCTGCTCAGCACAGAAGGGCTATTAGAGGCTCACAGCTGCTCCTCTCTAATTAAGAGAAGAGCCAGTGCATAGGGGGGGAAGGCTGAAAGAAAGCCCCTCCTGCATGACCCGGGGCAAGGGGAGCAGCTGGTTTGGTGTACTTGCTCTCCCTGTTGCAGCAGAGCTGCTGGGCTCTGCTGCACATTTCACTCACTGCCCAACCTGAGCTTAAACACAGCTCCCAAGAAAGGCCAGGCTCTTTCCAGCTCCTTCTTCCCCACTGAAGAAACAGGACTAGATGCTTGCTCTATGCCAGAGAGCAGAGTTGGGATGAGGCATCACAGAGAGGCCAGGATTCAACTACCTGAGGTGCAAAGCCCACGCAGGGTGATAGGAGTGAGTGATGACCCAGGGGTGCTTGCAGGAGATGGACAGGATGGTGGTTTCTGGGTGGTGGAAGCTGCTCAAGTAAACAGCATCACATTGATGCAAGGAGGTAACAGCAGTCACTGGTTTTCTGATCACCTGTCCCTCCCTCCCTGCAGAGACCAGGTGTGGTTTGCTTGGCTTTGGGCTCTCTTCTTCCTTTCATCCATGACCATCTTCAGCCCTTCCAGGCTTTGATCTCCAAAACTGTCCAGACACAGCAACAGCAGCATCCCCTCCCCGACACAGGGCGCCTGTCACCCTGGCTGCTATCACACGTGGGGCAGAGGCTTTCTCCGGCCTCTTTGGGGACACGCCGGGTCTTCTACAGTGGACAGCTTTCCTCTGAATTTCAGTTTAAGATGATGAGGCTCTTTGCTGTGCTGCCTTTGCATGAGAACCATGGGCAACAGGTCTGAATCCCGAGTGAACCAAGCAGCACTGAGCTGAGGAAGAAGACGGTTTGCAAATAAATCCATAGTTTTTACATACAAACTTTTATCTTGTTTTCTAGATTAATAAGTAAATAAGTACAAAAGACTTAAATACATACAGGAGTGCAGACTGGTGGAAGATAGCTTTGCAGATCCCACCAGGAAAATATCACTAGAGCTATCAAAGCACAGAGCCATAACCTTCATTTCTCTTTCATGCAGATTTCCCCATCTCAAGGCAAACACATGGAGAAGAAGCTGGCCTCTGGCTTACTGGTGAACACGTGGCCCAGGAGACAGTTATTCCACCCTCGGTATAACATGTCAGTGTGTTTATACATTTAAACTGTTAAGATAATTTTACTCCTCAAACTCTCAAAGCCTCTGTAAGTAGCCTCCAGCACCTTTAGCTTTGGAGCTATTAACGTGAGTTGGAGATTCATTTCCCCTCAATCACTGGTCCTGGCTCTTGGTGTGCCCGACCGGTTTGAGTGCACCTGGGAGAGCTCTGAAAGGTAACTGCAGGCACAAGGCCACACACAGCATCTCCTGCCTACCCATAGTAACTGCAGGCAATGGTGTTCTTGGGATTGTGAAGCAGAATGCTCTACTGAAGTAGCAGAAAAAGGCCTGGTGAGCCACTGGAGAGTCCCAGGGAACCAGCAATGACTAGGAACAGCCCAAAGGCAGCACCAATACAGAATAGGAACACAAAGACTCTTGCATTTGGTTTGGGTGGCTTCAGCAAGAGGTCTTAATGACATAGGATAATTCCTTGTTTTTTCCAGGGTTTATGCTTCCTCTTCCAAGCTCCTCTCCCAGCTTTGTAGTGTCAGGCACTCATGCAGGTACCAGCATCAAATCAATGAGGAACTCCTTTGCTGGTGCCAGGCAGGTTCAGTACAACACAGGATCAATCCCAGAGGCAAGTTTAGCTTGGGACCAGCAGCAGCCTGGGACCAGCAGCAGCAGGATTTCTCCCCACAGGCATCACGCGCTGTAATGAAGACAGTCTCTCCTCTACACATGGCTGAGATGGAGGGGCTGAAGAAGGGAGATTTCTCTTCTTAAGCTCAGAAGAGTTTGCACTTGAGGACATCTACGTCAGGCACGTGGCTGTTGCTTGCTTGCATTGCACGGTGGAGTTGGAGGGGGCAGATGAGAAATCAGGAGGTGGTCCTCCCTACATGCTTTTCACACCCCACATGGGCCTTTCGGGTGAGCAAAAGCCAGTCAAAAGCTCACGCAAACATGAGCCTTTCCTCCCCTGCCTGCAGCATCTGGCCATCCTGGGGTCCCCTTTTCCTGGTCTGTGCAGTTCAAACCTTCCAAGGATCAAACCAGATCTGGATGGTGCCTTTTCCCCCTGCTGTGGACTGGAAAAATCGAATCTAGGATGATGCTAATCCTGGTGATTTAGCATGATGATGCTCTGGTGCAGTCGTGTTCACTGGTAAAGCAAAACAGCCTAGCTGCCTGTCCCCATCCTTCCTCCCCTCCCTGCATGCACCTGGCTGCTGCTAGTAAAACCAGTAGCCATGGCTTCTCTGGAAAAACAAGCATGTGATTGTTCCTAATTGGCATGGCCAAAGCAGTCCTGATAAGAGCAATCCCTCATCGGGAATGTTCATGATGAAGCTGGATGGAAGGTGCTGCCCCTGTTGACCCTCCTCAGCTGCACTCAGCCCTTCAGAAATCTCAAGGATCTTGCCCAAAACTTGCTTCCACCATGCAGGATCTGAGGCTGAGCAACCCTTCCCACCCAAGCTGGAGTCCCAGGACAAGATTAAACCATCACATCCATGAGGAGGTCAAAAGCAGGGAGTCAGAAAGTGTGCCTCCCACACCTAGCCATGTACCTCCATACATCACTTACACACTCCGCAATGGGATATGATCCCTCTGGGAGCTTGTCCTATATTTTAGGGTTTTTTTGTGCTTGCAAGGGCAGAAGTACTATGCTCTTGGGTCAGTTCCATGACTGCTTCCTCATGTCACACCACTGCCATATGGTCCTCATCCAGCTCCATCTGGCATTGGTGGCCATGGTCCCCATCCAGGCAAGCAAAGCAGGGGGAGCTACCAACTGCCAGGAGTGAGAAATTGCACTTCCTTCCCCCTGTATTTACCCCACATAAACAAAATGTGTTTAAGTAAATAAACAGTAGGGGACCAGGCAGCATCCCTCTGTCCCTGTGTCAGCTCACACAGGGGCTGCAGCAGCATCAGCAAGATGACAACGGTCCGAAGGGGGAGCAATCAGTCCCCGACCAGAGCAGAACAGCAGCATCAGCCTCACCTGTGAGTTTCCAAGGTTTGCTTGGCTCTAGATAAGTATCCACTTCCCACACACCACTTACCTCATTTTGCAAGGCTTTCATCCCTGAATCTAAGTGGCTTCACGGCTGATTGAACTTTTCCAACAAACTAGCTAGGAGGTGAATGTTACTTCATGCGAGAGCTAAGGGCACACTGACCACAATCACACAGAAAGCCTGTTATAAAAGAAGTAAGAGAATTTAAGCCTGCAGAGCCCTGGGTTTGCTCATTAGTCACAGACAGAGGCTTTGCTCCATGTGGGAGTGTGGCTGAACTCTGAACAAACCATTTCTCACCTAGGAGCCTGCTAGGAGACCAACTTGTCTAATCACCACATGGCTGTGGCAGGAATGAGAAGATGAATTTGTTACCTGGTAGCAGCATAATGTTTGCAATCCTGGGTTAAAATGATTATGAACAAAACAAAACCCAGGAAGCTGGTAGAGTGGGGGGGGATAAAAGGCAATTGCATCCTTCGGAGAAACAGAAGTCTGAGTTTCTTACGTCCCTGAGAGTTGGCGCAGGGGCCAAAGGAAATGTGTTTGATGCACCTTGCCTTAGCCATAATCCTGTCTCCCTGCACACCAGTGTGACAGCTACTGAGAGCTGAGACAGCTTTTCACTGCTGGGAATCTGCTGGTGCCTCACGAGCATCCCACTGCAGCTGAGCCTGGTTTATGATCCCAGCAGGCACAAGGAGCTCATGCTGGCTCACAGCAGCTTCCTTTTCCATCTGACACAGGGGAAGCCCAGCTGCCTGTGACCACTGGCTCCCCTCCAGCCATCTCTGCTTGGCACTTTCTGTCTGCCAGGAGCACGCTGGAGGCCTAACAGTAAATACAACATATCCTCCAGCCAGGGGGGAGGAATTCCTGACCTGAATGCATGCACTGTCCAGTTTCTGCCACGATCAATATCTCGCTGTGGTTGCGATGGGGGTAGTGACATGTTGGAAGTGAGGTGCATGCATGGGGGATGAGGTGGGAAGAGGAAGAAGTGGTGTAAGCAAAAGGAGGAAATGTTATGGTGAGCCAAACAGGGCTCCAGCAAGAGGTCTCCCCAGGAGGTACCAGTGATCCAGCGAAGCACAGACTTCAATTTGTTCTTTGAAGAGAAATAAAGACACTGGTTAGCTCAGCCTTGGTCAATGAACACTTCTGTTGCCCTCTCCTGGAGCCAGCCCTGGTGCTACAGGGATGCTTTTGCTTGCAAGAGGAACAGAAAAAAATTAAGCCCATTGGGTGCTTTTCGGTGCCCCAGCAGTTGGAGGCCCAATCTGACATCTTAGAGGCACCTAATTTCCCCCAAAGCCTGACTATCCGCAGAAAACGCAAGCCTCACCAGAGTGGCAAGTTTGGGCATCTGAACATCACAAATCTTGTTTTTAAGCATCCGCAGACACAGAAGACATCTGTGATCTAGGCAGCCTATTTCTGTAATGTCTTTTTAACAGTACAGAGCTTTTCTAGCCCATAAAGGGAGGCCTAGAGAAACACTATTCAGCTGGCTGGGGCTCCAACCTTGATGCACTGGGAAGCTAACCTCGAACCTGGCTTCAAAGCAGAGCGTTGGCTTGGGGACAGCCCCCTGTGGTCTCCAGACAGCTACAGCACTGAGCCAAAAATAGCAGCTCTGCCCTCCCCACAGTAATCCCACTGGCAGAGTGGGTATGAGGGGGGAGGACAGGTTTGGGTTACATGGGCAGAGCTCTGTTGGGTACCTTGCACTTTTTCTCCATACAACATGTGATGATAGGCATGGGGCTCCCACCGGATTCCCACAGCCCCACACCAGCAGCTCAGCACCACTGATGCATGTTGAGTTTCTCTTACTCTCATTCAAAAGAAATTGCAAATGTTCCTTGGAGCCTCGTCTCCAAGGGCAGCAATCTAACATTTTTAGTTAGTTAGTTAGTTAGTTAGTTAGCTAGTTATTTAGTTAGCTAGTTAGTTAGTTAAGCAATACTGACAGCTGGAAAAATACATTCAAGTGAGCATTAACAGGTATTGATAAAGAAGAGTCCTGGAATGAATTCAGCTGGTGCAGACTGCAGCATACCCTGCATGTACACAGGGTTCATGCTGTATGAACAGCTGTGAATGGCAAGCAAACCCCTCCAGCCCCAAAGTGTGAAATACTTGGAGAGAGCAGCTAGTCCAAAAACCCAGTCCCTGTAGCTCAAACACCAACTAACAGGTGGGATGTATTCCAGAGCATTCTCTTAATAGTGCTATGAGCTATTAAACTAGAATAAATCTTTGCTTGTAAATTAAAACCAAACCAAACCAACACTGGTTCTGTGTTTGTACCACTGTTTAGCAGAGTGGCAATTGTCCAGAGCCTGGACAGCAGAAAGCCTTTATGGAGACAACGTAATGTCATTCCTTCCAGACTTCCCCTTCCAACAAATCCTGCCCCAGAAACTCCCCCCAAGAAAGGTTGATCTCAGTACCCCTGCCAGGGCCCTGTAAGTGCATGATGTATTTTATTGACCTCAGTCTCTAATTCTGTTCTGACCTCCCCAGCACCCATTTTGACAATGTTGCTCCGAGATTAGTCCTAAATTCAGCCTCTAATTTCACATGGGCTGCCAAGGAAACCCATTGAGTGATGGCTTTGTAAATAAGCTAATTATTTGTAGTTGTCCTCCAACTACAACAGAGATAGACCAAGTAGGAGCACTGAACTCCACTAGGTCCCCAGCCCTGCTCCCCTGGGTCGCGGTCTGCTGAGCACCAGTTACAGCTATTAAAACAGATTTTTTAAGCAGCAGCATCCACTGCTGCTTCAGCTGGAAGCACAGAAAGCTCCACAGGATCATCTCTAGGCTCTGCCGACTCACTGGGGATAGGCTTTTAAAGCCCATGCTTCCTACATCTCCTGCCCTATGCCTTTGCAACTTTACACACACATCTTGAGCCCAACATATCAGCACATTATACTTCTCAGAGGCCAGCAAGCTTGTACTTGCAGAGCACTCAGTTTTGGCAGAGACTGTACAGTGATGCAATAACTTGTAGCTTGCCAAAATAAAGCTAATTCAAAGTGTGCACTTTGTCAAGTTTATGCTGTTCTACCACTGAAGGAATTCATGAAGCACAAGTACACTGGACCTGAAGCTACTTCTAGAGCAACATACTCAGTGAGAACAGAAAGCAATTACCTTACAAACCAGATCAAATCCATGCCAAGGTTTCTGGCACACTGCACAGTTCAGAGATGACTTACTCTTGACATGAGAAGTCTAAGATTTGATATGAAAAGAGCATAAGGTCCTCAAGCATAAGGGCAAACCTGCTTGTTACGCTTAAGTAAGGAGTGCTAAAATTTATGTGCTGCCTAGCACAAACCCATATGGGAAGTGGAGATAAGTCCAACTGAAAAAGCTACATACAGAGAGTTCAACTCACAGTTAAACTCTGAAAGCTCAAGTCTTTCCCACATGTGAATCTAAGAAAGGGAGCATTGCTAGGAAGTCTGAGATCTGAGCTATAACTCAGATCAACATTTCAGTGGGAGACTATTCTTAAGTTTCTCTGGATCCTGTATTGCCACACATAGTGCAAGCGAATGCAAGAAGCCTAGTTTGGGTGTCTGAAGGCAGCGAAGATGCTGGTGGCCTCTTCCTCAGGGCATTCCTGCCTACACAATCTTTGTGCAAGATCCCCACTCCAGCGCCCCAGGCTGATTTGAGAGCACTCTCCTTTGTTGCCAGCTCTTGCATAGTGCTAAGCTCAAAGGCTGGGAGGTTGCAAGCCATGAAGCAGTGAGGTAAAGGCAGAACCAGTGTGAGAAGAAGGAGCCCCTTTCCTGGGAGGTCACCACTGCCACATTGCCACCCTGCTCTGGTACTGAGCATCACCCCACGGTGATGGGGTTGTGGCAAAGCAAGGCACTGAGGATGCCGACTGAGAGCCAGTGCAACAGGGGCATTTGTACAGCTGCTATTCACAGTGTGTCCAATTTCATCTCTCTTTTTCAGTCCCTTCCTCTTTCTGGGTCTTCTTTATTTTCTTGGGAAGTGAGAGCACAAATTGTGACACAAACAGTGGCTTCACATATAATGCAGTTGCAGCATGCAGCCATGGAAACTGGTGCTTAGGTATGACTTAATACTTCATATTTTGTCTTCTTTTGATTAAATGGAACAGTAGAAAGGACCAATACCACAACATGCACCTGCTCCTCAGGAAACATTGTTATCTTTCAGTTAGTCAGTACTTTTATAGGCATACGAATACCTATTTATGTATTTATTTTAGAAAACTCTGCACATTTATAAACCAATCTATCAAAAATATATAAAATCCAAAACTAGTTGTGAGACATCAAAAAGAAAACAGACAAAGATGTTATGGAAATCTTTCATTTTACTTTAGCTTGTTTACTTTTGAAAGTAGAACAAGACGACTTGAAAAGAATTTTAAAATACTAAATTGTCTTGACTCTTCATACAAAACATAGTTCAATGTCAATGAGTGGTTTATTTTATTCCTAAAGAGAAACCAGTATTTTTCCAAACAACTCTACTGACTGATTTACAAAATAACTATTTTTCTTTATAGCTGTAGCCTTCTAATTAGAATTTTATTCTAAGGTGAGTTTTTAAGCCCTTCAGGCCTGAGACATTACACACAATCCTCTATAATCTTTTCCTGAGCAAATTATTATATTATTTAATTACCTTTGTGTTGGGTAATTACAGCAGGCTTTCTTCCTCCTTTCTATTCCTTGTTCTCTTTATTTACACCTGCAGTAGGCTCATAGGGCCAGTCCCTGCTGACTTCCAGCGTATGATGAGTCAGTGGGATACAGCAAGAAAAGAACACGGTCTTGGTGGGATTATTCAGTGTGAAAGATTTGTGGTTTTAACACAGACGCTGTAACACCCCTTCCTTCAGTCTATGCAGTCAAGACAAACAGAGCATGGTATCTTCCACACAGGCTGTATGAGGAGGTGCAATGGCAGGGATCAAAACTCAAGTGCAGAGGAAACAATCTTGAGTTTCCAGATGGCAAACACCACAGCAAAGGTCAGCAGATGTCCGAGATGACTGCAGGCAGCACTTTAGTCTGCACAACCAGAGATTAAGCTAGCTGGGAAGATCTCTGTCTCTGAGGCAGGATACAGACAACTGGTAGTATTTTGACCCCATTCAAGGCTGTACCTTCTGTACGGTGGGAACTAGCTGATTCTCATGTATGCCTGAGCTGCTGAGCTCTGGTGTGTGCCATTTCAGTTGTGCCAGTAGGTTACTTTAGACAGCAGGTGCCAACCCTGACTTTATAGCACCAGGAACATTGTGGGCTCTGAAAACTAGGAAGGATAGCCGATTCCAGAGTAGTATTTTATTTCAGTAAGAAGGGAACAATGAATAAAAGTAGAATGCTCTAGGACTGGGAGCAGAAGCAACATTTGTAAGGCTTCCTGAGAAGGTATTTGGACCAGCACAAAACACACTGGGCTGGAACTCTACTGCTGTGTGCTGTTCCTGTCTCTACCAGACAGCACGTGACCTTAACAAATGCCACCACCTCTACTTACCCTCCTGCCTCTTCTAGCCCAATTTCTCAGACAAGCACTCCAGAAATCAAACTGATTCCTTCGTGGTCAGGATGTTTCTCCTAAGGCAGGGTTTGATGTATTCATGAAAGGCTCATTGGACTGCATTCAACTTTTTTGGCTGATCCCTATTTAATGAGACTGGTAAACACAAACCATACATATATGCATACACACAGAGCTTTGCTTGTACATTGTAATACAATTGCACTTAATGCTGAGTCAGTAGGAGCTCTGCAGACTTTGAAAATGAAAGCCATAAGTAAATTTCAGATTAGAAAAACCCCAAGTAGCCTGTTTGCTAATAATCAGCTTTGTTGCCTGGGTACCAAGTACAGCAGCTCCTTGTTGCTCCCTGCAAGGAGCCTGTGACTGCATGCTGTATTTTATTTCAGTCCAGAAACATTGCAGCTGTTTATTCATCTCTAGTGAAATGCTCCATTTGCTACTTCACACAGATGCAGGCTGGCATCAGAGACAATCATGCCTGCATGTTGAGGGAGCTTGCCTAAGGCTACCTCAAAGACCTTTCAAGGCAGGATTTGAATTCTTAAGCACCTTATTGTCCCTGTAAGGCACAACAAATAGTGCTTCTTCAACCTACCTTCTTTTCTGAAAGCCACTGAAACAACGTAGAGCTGTGCTGTGCTGTCTGGCAGCTCCCTGCACCAGCTGTATCTCACTGGGACAGCTGAATTGTGGTAGAGAAATGGAAGCAGGATGCATTGATTTCTGGCTGATGGAGTTGTGATTTTACTGACACTGGAAAGTTGTGATGACTTGCTCAAGATGTGGTCTGCAAAAAAGACAAACTGGTATCTTGAGGCATGCACAGATTCAATCATTGGGATTTAACACAGCATCATCAGCTGAACCCTCAGGAAGCTAAAGCACGCAAATGTAAAGCAGAAGACAAGGTCAGAGGTGCTGGCACTTGGGCTAAGGGCAGTCAATTTTCTTAATTCTGGGGATTAATTGCTTCTCCTATGCATTCTTTAGTTCCCAGTTCTACTGACTCATGCAGAAATAAAAATAGGTTCTCTCCTTCCCATCATGTATCTAGTAAGCGAACTGCAGGACCAATTTAGGTCCCTAAACAAAATGGCTGCAAGCCCCAGTTCCCTTGAGGAGTTTCCACAGCCATCATCAGCTAGGATAATTACATCCATCTGAAAGAGTGAAACAGCTCATTGCATTTAAGCTGCAGGGTGACCTCAGCCAAGCAGAAATTCTTATCGATATTAGCAAACTCTGAGACACATAAAGCCATAGAATTGATCTGTAAAGTCACATTTTTCAGGTAATTGCTTTTCAGAACACTATCACACCTCAAAGTTGCTTCAAAGAAGAGTATTAAACAGCCAGGGTGAATTTTTCCTGTTACTACCTATAGTGCCGGGAAACAGGGATTATCCAAGGTAGCATCTGGCTCTGGAGTGACGAGCCTAGCAGAAAACCAACACAATTCTCGAGAATTGACTGGTCAAAATATCGGTAATCTCAACTTCCTCCTGCAACGGCAAATAACTGTGCACTTGGTGCAAAGACCAAGAGTCACAATACACAGAGCACAAGCTGCTGCTGCTTTTCACCATTGTTTCTTCTTGCAGTGTATTCCCTGAGGCTAGGGCTGGAAAGAAACTTTCTCCCTAATCAATTACCAAGACAACAGCAACTCCAAAACCCATCTCATTCTATGCCAACTGCTCAGTGGATCACCTCAAAGTGGCAGCCAAGACTAGCTGTTTGCCTAGACAATGGATAATTTCCTTAAGAAGTAAAAGGTTGGTTTGTGATTTTTAGCTTACACCAAAAGTCACATTTTCACACCTAGCAGCAGGTCCTTCAGCCAATGACTTGTAAGGCAACTTGGACACAAAGACTAGAATTCATGAAGTGGAAATAAACCCCAAAAGTTCAAGCACAAGCTGTATTCACAAATCAACTAAAAGAAGGATTAATCATTAAGTTTTAAACTGCCTTTATGAAAACCAAAACAGATCAACCATTAACTATTTCAAAGTTAAAGCACTAAGAAGCAATTAATTACATTTATACTAAATCTTTGAAACATGGCTTCACAAGACAATAGCCCATTACAGAAGTGCCAATACATTTAAGCAGCTGTTTGGTCAGCTTATAAATTAGCTTTAACATTCAATGACTATGAGTAAGAACAGACTGCTTCAGTTCCTGTTTGTCTACTCCAAGTTCTGAAAGAAAATTTAAAAGAACTTGCTCTTGCTAAGCAAATCTACCAAAAAGAAATCATATGAGAGTCCAGGCATCACTCCCTGCTTGTTAGTTTTTACTTACCTGTGTTCACACTCTGCCTACCACACAGCACTTTGAGGGCAGGAGAAGGGAATCCCACCCTCTTTACTTTAAAATTAACTTGGCACTACAACAGGCACAAGACGCAGCACGTTCTGCTTTCCTCCTGGGCTTTTCCCTCCCCTCACCCTCAGAAATCACAGCAGTAATGCTGGAGGTACAAACACAGATCTGGCACTTGCCTTCAGCAGTGTTGCTGGGGAGCTTTATAGCTTAGTTTCCTCTCAGAACTGGTATACAAGCAATCTCAATGTAAGAAAGGGCTTTGCCTCTGATGCAACCTTCTATTAGTTAGTGCTACTGTTACTCTCCCTCCCTTTTTGCTTCTGAAAAGCATGAAATGCAATAGGTGAGGCAAAGGACAGTCAGTCTCCATGGGCTTCTTGAGAATTTGAATTTACCCGTGGAATACAAGGCAGGGCTTCCTATAGAATCAAGATACCATTCTGCTCCACCCCTTTCATTACCACTGCCATTCTCACTGGGTTTACTATGTGCAACAGTATTATGATGAACATTATAATGAAGCCTTCAGTAGCTTAGAGAAGTTATCTGGTTATTCATACTACAAATACTTAATCTGGTGTGCCAGTAATACTCAGTCCATGCTCACAACTTTGTTTTTAGGGTAGTTAACAGGACAGATACAGTGAAGTGCTTAAACCTAGATCTTTTCCCACCTCAAATGATAGACCTTCATAAACTGATCTTCAGTCTACTTTTCACCACTTGTTTTAACCACCTTTCTTCCTCAAACCATTAGCATTACATTATACAATAAATGCTACAGTTAAGACATATATCCTGCACCATTGAGCCCAAAGCTTAGTCTGCCTTTGAAGATAAGCAAGAAAGCACTTCCAGCACAGATTAAGACCAAACCCAGCATCTATTTTTATCCTGCAGATGTAACAAAGACTTAAACATCGTAGTTGATATTCTGAAGTGCTTTATATTTATTATAAAGTATTAATAATTGAGTGTATGGAAAATTATTCTCTACACTAGAGAATAAACAGCTTTTACAAGTTATGCTATATAGTACATGAAATGCACATTTTTTCAGCTGCTTGAAACAGTATCTGCTATACAAGCAAGAAAAGGTAGACTTACAAGTTTATTATTTATAATACAGTGTGTTAAAAAGCACAAACAAATAACATTCAAAATAAACAAGCTCCCAAAAATCTAAAGAAATCTTTAGATGACATGTACACAGATTATACTCAAGTTTCAATATAAACATTATTGTTCCCCCAAGATGCTCCACTTTACTGGATTGCTGGAACATGATGACAATTGAAGGTGCAAGAAAAGCACCTCCCAAGCCACAAAAGCAGTGGATAGGCAGATTCGCAATTTCCTGAAATGGTCTCCACAGTCTTTGGCTCTACTACTTCTTACAGCCATATACTGTGGCAACACAAGAAGAAAGATGGGCTCCAATTACAAGCATTGTCAATTGCAATCCAGTTATCCGGGGAGCTGCTAGAGCAATTCAAGGCACTCTTCCCAGTACTGTCAGCCCACGGAACCCCCTGTGCAGGACATAGCATTTTAAGAGACAATCAGGCTGGGCTAAAGCATGTTCTTGAAGGACATGGAATGAACAATTCAAGACAAACTCCGCCAGAATGTCCAGTTCAAAGTTCATTCATACTTCACAGGCACACCAGCTTAAGAGAAACATTCATGTATATGCAGGTAACACTTTAAAGCATTCTGCTTCAGTGTGTTTAGTTGCTTTATGGTTAAAGTGGTGTAACGTATCAGCAGCTTTGAAGATAGTGTTCATGGGGCATGTTGAACCTAATCTCACAGTTCAGATTTTAAGCCTACTTCACAGTTTAACAGTTGTCTCCTTCGCTTTTCCTTCTCATTGAGAGGCAGTATCCACAATGAATGATCTTGTATAACTGGTTCAACTTACAACATAAACCAGAATGCCAACACCCCCCCTAGAAAATGCACTCACAGTAACACTGTTTGCTCTGATGCATGTGGTATTGACACTAAATTGTAAGTTTTCCCCAAAATATAAAATACCTCCTAGATCAAAAAGCTTTAAAGATATTGCACTGTTGTATTTTACTTTTGCCTCCCAACCTCATCCCAAGTATTTACGAAACTGTAAACAAGTCATTTTATACAGTACTGTACACCTGCATTCCAAGAAACTGGAATTCAGCGACACCTTCGTTAGAGATACAGTAGCCTAAGCACAGTGTAAGTTCTGTTCAGCTGCCCTCTTCAAACAGTAACCAACAGGCCACTCCTCCCACATTCACACCTTCAGCTTCCTCTTCTGCTCAAAGTACGCATCAAATCTGGATAATGCATATTCCTGGAGAAATAAGAAACATTCAGTACTCAATACAATAAACAGATGATTGCTCTTATTTGCAAGGGGGAAGCATAATGAAGGTATTAACTGTGCTACCTTCCCGATTTATCATCTCAACACTTAATTAGCTCTCCTTGGGAAGGATAATCTCTCTCAGAGGTGTTCTGGCTTCTTAAAATTTCCCTCAATCTTATTTCAACTCTACCACTATAAGCTGCTGCCTGCATGTCAGAAGAAAAATCCAAAACTAAAAAGGACAGCTTCTGCAATATCTCCTGCAGGATATCTGGAATACCTGAAAGTTATATCACTTTACCATACATTAAGTATGTATCAGGAGTTAGACTGCTCTGTTTCTCAAATACAACAAGCTACCTGGCATTGATATTGTTACATACTGAAATTCAACATGTCCTTACATGTGCACTCTGACTACAATAAGCTTCCAAATTCACACTTACTGCATGCTAACATATACTGAAGGGATGGAGTGCCATCCAGAGGAACCTTGACACGCTTGTGAGGTGGGCTGATGCCAACCTCATGAAGTTTAACCATGACAAGTGCAAGGTCCTACACCT